>PITA01003008.1:0-108751 GCA_004023965.1 Spilogale gracilis | reverse complement strand
AAATAAAATCTTTAAAAAAACTCAGTAAATATTAAGTTGAATGTGAATGGTAAGAATGTTGATAAATGGAACCTAAAATGAACGCCCAGATTACGTTATAAAAATTTTTTAATAACAGCTTTATTGAGCAGTACTGCACATATTATACAATTCATCCATTTAAAGTGTATGGTTCAAAGTAGAGAAAGTCAAGTATCATATGGTTTCACTTACTTGGGGAACATAAGGAGTAACATGGAGGACAGTGGGAGAAGGAAAGGAAATGTGAACTGGGGTAAATCAGAGAAGGAGATGAAGTATGAGAGACTTTGGACTCTGAGAGACAAACTGAGGGTTTTGGAGGGGAGTGAGTGAGAGGATGGGGGAACCTGGTGGTGGGTACTGAGGGTGCAAATTGCATGGAGCACTGGGTGTGGGGCATAAACAATCTTGGAACACTGAAAAAGTTATTGTAAAAAAGTAAAGTGTATAGTTCAGTAGCTTTTAGTATATTCACAGAATTGTACCACCCTCATCACAGTTAATTTTGGAACATTTTTGTGTTTTTACCCCAAAGAGAAATATATACCCTTTTTAACAGTCACCTCATACTTCTTTCATCTCTCTCTGCCCTAAGCAACCACTAATCTATTTTCTACAGTAGATCTGTCTATTCTGTGTCTTGCACATAAATGTTATACAATATGTGGTCTTTTATGATTGGCTTCTTTCATTTAGTGTAATGTTTTCAAGGTTTATCCATGCTGTAGCATGTATCTATGTTTCATTTCTTTTTATTTCCTAATGTTCCCTTGGATGGATATACCACGTTTATTAATCTCTTCATCATATCATTAATAGACATTTAAGTGGTTTCTACTTTTTAGCTGTTATGAATAATATTATGAACATTCTTATGTAAGACATATGTTTTCATTTCTCAAATAGGGGAATTCCACACCTAGAATGGAATTCTAGGTGTGGAATTGCTGGATCACATGGTAAATTTATGCTTAACCTTTTGAGGAACTCCAAACTGTTTTCCAAAGTGGCTGTACCATTTTATATTCCCACCAGCAGTCTATAAAGTTTCCAATTTCTGAGGCACCTGGCTCTGTGGCTCTTGATCTTGGGGTCATGAATTTGAGCTTCACGTTGGGTATAGAGATTACTTAAATAATTAAATAAATCTTCTTTTAAAAAAAAAGCTCCAATTTCTCCACATCCTCCCCAACACAACAAATCTTTGTGATTTTAGCTGCCATAGTGAATGTGAAGTATGGTATCTCTTTGTGATTTGATTTGCAATTCTCTGATGGCTAATGATGCTGAGCATCTTTTCATGTACTTATTTCTCATATATTATTTTTTATGTAGCTCTCTGTGTTTTACCAACTTGCTCTGTAATATCCTTATTTAATAAGATAATGCTCTGCACCCAAGGGTACTTATTAACACTTAGTCATTTGTTAGCTGATTATAATAGGATTCCAGAAGAAGAAAAATACGGCTTCATCTAATTTTTCCTTTTTTTAAAGTTATTTCTGTCACTGGTTGAATTGAAAATCCTCAGGAAGGATATCCAAAAAAGAGAAATTTTCAAATACTATTTAGTCTGTTTAGGACAAGATCAGACTGAGGTCATAAGATGTTAATTAAAGAACAGTTAATGGCTGAATTGATTACTGGTATTAATTATAGAGCACTTAAAATTTGATCTTGGCACTGTGGACACAGCAGTGAATAAATGAAAGGCCTGGCTTTCATTTCTACTATAGTGGGCAGTCACAGGAAAAATTAGGCAATATGTAGGGAAAGGGAGTTATTGAAAGGGACGGGGCTATTTTCCATAGGAGTGATTAACGTAGGCCTCTCTAGTGAAGTGAAGTTTGATCGGAGATCTAAATGAAATGAGGGAACAAGTCATGTTGATAATGGCAAGGGAAGAATGGCCAAAGAAGGCTATAAATGCTAAATTCCTGAGGTGGGGTTGTGCTAGGCTTAGCAATGAACAAGAAGGGAAAGAATAAAGAAGAAAGAATTCACATTAAGGAATCTGAAGCTTGCATGTTCTTTTGATCTGTTTTTGGCCACTTCAGAGTGGTTTCTAAACAACATGAATTAAGGTGTTAAAATTTAATTTTATTGCAGTGTGGCTGAAGTGTAATGAGCAAAGAGGAAAACAGTAAACGGTAAGATAGATAGTAGAAGGGAGCCAGATTACATGGTATCTTATAGGCCATTGTAATGATCTTGTATTTTTTATTCTGAGTGAGATGGGCAGCTATTACGGGGTATTGAACAGAGTGGAGTGACATGATTTGAAATGAATCTAAAAGGCCATTTTGGCTTCTGAGGAGAAAGGGTCAGGGGTTAGATAGATGGCAAGGACAGAAGCAGGGGTATCTGGGGGCACCTGGGTGGCTCAGTTGGTTAAGTGACTGCCTTCGGCTCAGGTCATGATCCCGGAGACCCGGGATCGAATCCCACATCGGGCTCCCTGCTTGGCGGGAAGCCTGCTTCTCCCTCTCTCACTCCCCCTGCTTGTGTTCCCTCTCTGGCTGTGTTTCTCTCTGTCAAATAAATTAAAAAAAAAAAAATCTTAAAAAAAAAAGAAGCAGGGGTATCTGAAAGGACGCTGTTACAAGAATTAGGGAATGAATTAATAATGACAGCTTGAGCCAGTGTGGTAGCAGTAGAGGTAGTAAGAAATTGTTGGAATCAGGGTATGTTTTAGAAGTAGAGCCGACAGAATTTGCTGATAGGTTGAATGAGGACTGTGAGAGTAAGAAAGTAGTCATGGGGAGGTTTTTGCTTTGAGCAACTGTAAGATTGGAGTTAACCATTTATAAAGATGGGAAAATGGGAGGAGCAAACTTATAGGGAGGGATCAAGTGTTTGGTTTTAGATGTATTACATATTAGATGGCTATTAGACCAACAAAAGAAGATGTCATGTAGGCAGTTGGATTTACAAGTCTAGAATTCAGAGAAATCCAGGCCAGACATCTAAATCTGGGAATCATTAGCATATGTATAGCCATAGAATACCTATGATCACCTAAGAAATGTGTGTAGATAGAGCAGAGGAGATTTGATGGTCGAGCTTTGGATAGTCTGACATAGGGAGGTTGAGATCCAAGGAACAGCCAGTGAAGTAAAAGAAGAATCAAGAGAAAGTGAAGTACCATAGGCCAAGTAATTTGTGGAAGGTAGTGGCAGGTGTCTCCACTTGGTTGCCTGCAGTCCTGGTTCCAAATAGCCATGGGACACTAGACAATTCTTGTAACTTTTTCTGGGCTTTGGAGTGATCTCTAAAGGGAAGGCTTGATTAGATGGTCTTGAAACTTTTCCATCATCATAATAAAGAAATAAACTTTATGGTCTGCATAAAGCATTTTCATGTGTTTGTCGCATTTAACTTTTTTTTTTTTTTTAATATTTTATTATTTGACAGAGAGAAACACAGCCAGAGAGGGAACACAAGCAGGGGGAGTGAGAGAGGGAGAAGCAGGCTTCCCGCCGAGCAGTGAGCCCGATGTGGGACTTGATCCCGGGTCTCCGGGATCATGACCTGAGCCGAAGGCAGTCATCCAACCAACTGAGCTACCCAGGCGCCCTGTCGCATTTAATTTTTATAACAACTTTATGGAACTTACATATATATATTTTATTAACATGTATGATTTGTTTCAGGGGTATAGGCCTGTGAATCATCAGTCTTACACAATTCACAGCACTCTCCATAGCACCTACCCTCCCCAGTGTCCATCACCCAGCCACTCTATCCTTCCTACCCCCCTCTTCTGCAGCAACCCTTAGTTTCCTGAGATTAAAAGTCTCTGTTTTATGCCCATTTTACAGATGAGAAGATTAAAGAAGTTTAAAGACTTATCCAAAATCACAACGTCATAGTCAGTCAGAGACTTGAGCCAAATCTGCCTGATCTCAAAGGTTGTGTTCTTTATACTGTGTAACAACTGTCTTTTTACACTAATATTCTAGACCTCTGTGATTTTGGGCATATGGCATTCATTCATTCATTCATTGAATATTTCTTGAGTACCTACAATGTACTAGTCACTGTTCTAAGTGCAGGAAATACATTTATGACCAAGACAAATTCCTTTTTTAACTTTGATCTTTCCGTCTAGTAGATAAGACTGACAGTAAACAAATAAACTAATAATATAAGTTAATTTAAAAAATCAAAAGCAAGATGAGGGAAAAGGATATGTTGGGGGAATGATTAAGAGAAGTCTTTTTGAAGTAATGACATTTGAACAGAGACCTGAATGATCAAAAGTAGTAGAAAGCCATGGGAAGGTATGATGAGGGAAACAAGAAACAGGTTCAGAGGCAGGAATGAATTAGATGTGTTTGAGGAGCAGCAAGAACGCCGTTGGTAGGATAGGAGGTTGACAAATAAGATCCGGTGAGCTTTGGATTCATTTAGTCCTGGGGGTCTGTTGTGATTCTCTTCACTAATTTGCTGTGTGACTCTGGGCAGAGTACCTGACTTTTCTGAGTTTTAATGACCTTATCTATAAAATGGAGATAATAAAATAAAGGCTATCTTGAGAATTAAATGAGAGAATGTATCTAAAACACCTGGGATGGTGTGTCTGGTATGTTACTTTATTAAACACGTGTTTATTGCACTCCTGCTATTATTGACAAAATCCTAGGCACTCATTCCACTGCTGTGTTGTTGTTTTTTTTAATTTGTCTTAGTCAGCAGATCTTAATGTTCTGTTTTTGTGCCCAGGCTAGCTCTCCCTGAGCTCACCTTTGTATTAAAATGAAAGAAAAAAGTGTTGGACTGAAAGCAAAATGATTTAGAGGTTGATGAGTAGGTATAAAAATACGAGTTTAGGATTTGGGTATTTGCAGCCTCTAGTATATCCATTTCTTGTGGAAAGAAACTGCTTGTGCATTTCTGCCATCTTTCCTCATCACTGGATACTTGCTCTACTCAGGCACTTCCCAGCCTGGTTTCCTGCTGACGGAAACCTGCTTGCCTTAGGAAAATCAGATAGAAGTCTTCTATCCTTATAAGACCATCTGTTTTTAGACCCACAGCTGCTGCCCTTAAAATTGCAACCCAACACAACTGGAATGATTTATTCATCTCCAGGTAGTGTTTGTGCACCAAGCTTCCAGCAAAGTACAGTATCAGCTTTACACTTAATGAAGCATCCAGCACAGGTGGTGTGCTGCACTGGAAAGGTTGCTTCTGGCTTAGAAATGGCTGATGGACAGGTGGAGGTAAACTGTTAGTACTGAGAGTGTAGCCAGAGGAAGAGCAGAGTGAATACTAGGCAAGAAGGGAGAATTTCTTGTGTAGTAGGGTCTTGACTATATGTCCTATATTCCTGGAGTTTCAGGATAATTTAACTCGTCTCTAAGTTAAATGTACCACCATTGAGTTAGGTGAGAAAATTAAAGTCCAGAGAGAGGAAGGGACTTAGTTTAAGCTGCATAGCAGTTTGGCACAGTTAACACTAGAGCTCAGATATTCCAGTTTGGAGTTTAGTGCTTATCTTCACATGTTTTGTTGAGCAATAAAAAACTTTAAAGTATTATCCAAATATGAGGTGGCATTATTATTTTTTCCTCAGTATAATTTGCTGATACTATGAACAAATCAGAACTTTTTGTCCCTTAATAACTGAATGACCAAGTAGCTTAATTTTTTTGAACCTCTGTTATATGTAAAATGAGGATGATTAACACTTGTTCTGGATTGTTTTGAGGGTTAAGGAAAAGCTGGTAAGGTCATTTTTGATAATCAGAAGGTACTAAAGAAAAAAAAAACAAGCAAAAGAAGGTACTAAATAAATGATAATTTCTCTTTTTCAGTTCAGTTGGGCAAACACTGATTAGGCATCTGCCGTGTACCAGCTCAAATTCTAGGCTTTTTACTTGCATTATCTTGTTTAACCTTTAAGGTCCTTCCTCTCTCCCCTTTTTATATTGAGGGTCTAACTGGTATAATAGTACTTTCCTTCTATGACAGAGCCCTTCATAGTCAAATCTCTTGTCACTAAACACAGTTGTTGTAAACAAGTGATGCTTACTTTTAGAAAAATCCAGAATATTAGTGTTAACCTGTGGTGATAACTATGGACCAGTGTACCTAGAGCCTAGTGTGTAAGATTTGGCTTCTGCTTCTACAACGTGCTTTGTGACCCTCTGTTGGGAGGGCACATCACTGACTCTGACGGTATTCTTTGTCATCCCAGAGAAGCTTGATTTCTCTTTTGGAGTGTTTGACTTTAGTAAATTGCTTCTTTTCACCTTAGGTTTTAGGCTCTTTGACAGGCCATCTGCTTCTCAAACCCAATTTCCCTTTACCACCAAGTGCTTGCAGGCAGTTGTTCAGATGGAGAACAAAAGCTTTCTCCAATTCCTAGTGGTTTCGTAAGAGTGGAACTGCCTCAGGGAGAGTTGCATCTGCTCCCTGGAATTCATTTGTGGTCTGTGCCCGGCTAGGCCGTATTTTACCAAGGACTGTGCTGGGGATGGCTGAGGAGGAGATAAGATTTTGGAATGGAGGTCTGTCAACATGGGTTTTGGCTATTTCTGTCCTTGCTAGGGCTCCAAAGAGCTTGTTGGGTTGCTGTCGCTGCTTCTGTTGTTACTCCCTACATCTGTTGTCCAAGTTTTCTATCTGTACTTTTGTTGTTGTTGTTTTTCCAGGTTGTTGCTCTGTTCTGTGAGTGGCTCAGTATAATGCAGTTCAATAGACCGAGTAAAGTGGACATTAAGTAATGAATAAAATAAGATATAGGGAAACCCAGTGGGAGGTGGTGGAAGAGCCTTGGTAAACCCAAAGGCATTGCGGCTTTAAATCTCAGCTTTGCTTTACACTGGCTCTGTGATCTTGGGTATATCATTTAATCTCTTTGAGTGATACTTTCTTTTTCTCTAAAAGTGGGAAGATAAGTATCTACTTTGCTTAAGGTTGTAGTGAGGATTAAATGAGAATTTACAGGAAAGAATCAAGCTTTAAGTTGGTGCTCACTAAATATTCCCTTCCACCTTTCTTCCCATCTCCTTAAGGAATGTACATGAAGAAATGAGACACATATACATGTGTATATGTGTGTGTGTGTGTGTAGCTTTAAGAAGTGGCTGGAATTTGCAACAGTCATTGGGAATTGGAAGGTAAGGACTTGGGGTAGATGTGTATCTTCCTTGAAACCAGGCTGAGAGATATACTCTGGTAAGGTGACGAAACATAATCTTTGTGCCTTTTTTTTTTTTTTTAAGATTTTGTTTATTTATTTGATAGAGAGTCAGAGAGCATAAGCAGAGGGAGTGGCAGAGGCAGAGGGAGAAGCAGGCTCCACGCTGAGCAGGGAGCCCAACGCAGGGCTCCATCCCAGGACCCTGAGATCATAACCTGAGCCAAAGGCAAATGCTAAACCAGCTGAGCCACCCAGGCACACCATCTTTGTGCCTTTAAAAAAGACCTTAGGAGGGGAAAAGGAAAGAACCTGGCAGTAGGATGCTGGTTTCCTCAGGGGGAGCATTAAAGTGTCTCTGGTAGCTCTTGGTCTCTTAGGGGTAGAATAATCTATTTCACAGTAAGCTGAGAGCAGAATCTTTTCGGCGTGAGACCTGCCTTTTGGAAACAGTGCTTGGAATGTTGTAACTACCACCTTTCCCTTCCCACCCCCCAAATCTGTAATGTCATCATCAGAATGATCTTTTCCAAGATTCAAATCTGATCATCTTAATTGGCTGTTAAAACTCTTTACTGGCTCTCAGTTACCTCTAGGTTAGAGTCCAGATTCCTTCTATGATATACAAGGTTTTCCTTAATCTGATCTCTACCTACCCTTTTAGTCTCATTTCCCACTGCTCATGCCTATGCTCCAGTGACACTGATCCACAGCTTCTCATCCCCTTTGCCCTCATGTATGTTCTGGCCCATGGTAATCTTTCTGCTCTCCTTACTTTTCCTCTTTCTTATTTCTCTGTTTTACTTAACAAACTTATGCTTTTTCTTAAGAACTTCTCTCGAGAACTATGTTTTCTGTGACGTTCTCCCTGACTTCTGAAGTTGAGGTGCCATGGAATGAGAGACTTCCCTCCTCTAGGTTCATCTAGAATCTTGTACATACAAAAATCTAACTATATGTTGTAACATCAGTGATTAGTAGACACTGTCTCTTAGTGCTTTTATATATGACCCATTGACTTCTTTACTTTTAGTGCCTTCATTGGGATACCCCATTCATGTGTAGGTTGATTCACAACAGATAGCTTTAGAATTAGAGAAATAAACACAAGTATAAGACAGCATTTTGCCAGACTTAACAAATTATTTTTTATTATATGTCTACCCCCGAGGAAGTGAATAGCCACTAGTAAAATGAACCATTAGGTTTGGAAAGAGCTATTTATTATCAGGTTGATGATGTAGGTCCATCTGATCTGATTTTTTAAAAATAATTGACAATCTTTGACAAGTCACTGACAGCATTATTATTATACTTATGCTTTCTTTCAGATAACTTTTCACTGTATCCTCAGATTTGATGTAAATAGGATCTGAATTCTGTTTTTTGTCCTGGAGCTTTCCCGAAATATCTGGTAGTCCTTGGTTGTCTGTTCATATTAAAATGGGATACTAAAAAGCTGATTGGAAATTTTTAAATACTAGAACAGGGTTTACTGATTGTGGACCTCATTGTGTGGTGATCTGCCTGGAATATTTGTGGTACACCTATAATGTCTATAACATTAGGTCTTTGTACTAGGGCTGGTCAGATTCTCTGGAAGGGTCCTCTAGTCTTCTTCCTAGATGTTACAGGCCTGACTGCTAGTGGTCTGGAAGTTGAACGGGAGAGGAAAGCTGCAGAGAGGTCCTCAGTATTCTTTTCACTTAACATTGCTATTTTCAGTATAGTAACTTACCTTCAACTGCTATTCCCTTATCTAGAGACTCTCTGTTTTATCCTTTTCAGAGGGAAAAGAAACCCTCAGCATCGTGCTACCAGTTTCTGAAACTTGTGGGGGTTCTGTAAAATTCCCACAAGAGTAACAAATCAAGTTACTCCTCCCCACCCCACTACTGGCTTAGTTTCATCTTTCTTGGATGTGCTAAGTTAGTTACTGCTCATTGACCTGCTTTCTAGCTTTCTTATTTTTTTTTTAATTTTTAAAAATTATATTACATTAGTCACTATACAGTACATCATTAGTTTTTGATGTAGTGTTCCATGATTCATTGTTTGCATAAAACACTCAGTGCTCCATGCAATATAATAGCCATCACTAGGCTCATACAATCCCCCACTACCCCCCCGAAATCCTCAGTTTGTTTCCCAGAGTCCATAGTCTCTCATGGTTTGCCTCCCTCTCTGATTCCCCCCTTCATTTTTCCCTTCCTTATCCTAACGTCCTCTGTGCTATTCCTTATGTTCCACAAATAAATGAAACCATATGATAATTATCTTTCTCTGCTTGACTTATTTCACTGAGCATAATATCCAGTTCCATCCATGTTGATGCAGATGTTGGATACTCATCCTTTCTGATGGCTGAGTAATATTCCATTGTATGTATGGACCACATCATCTTTATCCATTTATCTGTTGAAGGGTATCTTGGCTCCTTCCACAGGCTGGCTGTTGTGGATATTGCTGCTATAAACACTGGGATGCATGTGGCCCTTCTCACTGCATCTGTATCTTTGGGGTAAACATCTAGTCATGCATTGCTGGGTCATAGGGTAGTTCTATTTTTAACTTTTTGAGGAACCTCCACACTGTTTTCCAAAGTGGCTATACTAACTTGCATTCCCACCAGCAGAATAAGAGGGTTCCCCTTCCTCACACCCTCTCCAGCATCTGTTGTTTCTTGCCTTGTCAATTTTTGCCATTCTGACTGGGGTAAGGTGGTATCTTAGTGACGTTTTGATTTGAATTTCCCTAATGGCTAGTGATGTTCCCCTTTTTTTCATGTTAGCCACTTGTATGTCTTCTTTGGAGAAGTGTCTCTTCATGTCTTCTGACTATTTTTTGACTCGATTTTTTTGTTTTCTGGGTGTTGAGTTTGAGAAGTTCTTTATAGCTCTCGGATACCAGCCCTTTATCTGTAATGTCATTTGCAAATATCTTCTCCCTTTCCATGGGTTGCCTCTTTCTTTCTTTCTTTCTTTCTTTCTTTCTTTCTTTCTTTCTTTCTTTCTCTCTCTCTCTCTCTCTCTCTCTCTCTCTCTCTCCTCCTTCCTTCCTTCCTTCCTTCCTTCCTTCCTTTCAGACAGAGAGAAACACAGCTAGAGAGGGAACACAAGCAGAGGGACTGAGAGAGGGAGAAGCAGGCTTCCCGCTGAGCAGGGAGCCTGATGTGGGGCTCAGTCCCGGGTCTCCAGGATCATGACCTGAGCCGAAGTCAGTCACTTAACCAGCTGAGCCACCCAGGCGCCCCTGGTTGCCTCTTTCTTTTGTTGACCATTTCTTTTGCTGTGCAGAAGCTTTTTATCTTGATGGAGTCCCAAAAGTTCATTTTTACTTTTGTTTCCTTTACCTTTGGAGATGTGTCTTGAACGAAGTTGCTGTGGCTGATGTTGAAGAGGTTGCTGCCTATCTTCTCCTCTAGTGTTTTGATGGATTCCTGTCTCACATTGAGGTCTTTTATCCATTTTGAGTTTATCTTTATATATAATGTAAGAGAATGATCAAGTTTCATTCTTCTGTAAATAGCTGTCCAATTTTCTCAGCACCATTTGTGGAAGATAGTTCTTTCCATTGGGTATTTTTTCCTGCTTTGTTGAAGATTAGTTGATCATGTAGTTGAGTGTCCATACCTGGGCTCTCTGTTCTGTTCCACTGACCTATGTGTCTGTTTTTCTGCCAGTACCATGCTGTCTTGGTGATCATGGCTTTGTAATATAGCTGAAATCAGACAATGTGGTGCCCCCAGCTTTGTTTTTCTTTTTCAACATTTCCTTGGCAATTCATGTTTTTTTCTGGTTGCATACAAATTTTAGGATTGTTTGTTCCAGTACATTGAAAAATGCCATTGCTATTTTGATTGGGATGTCATTGAAAGTATAGATTGCTCTGAGCAGCATAGACATTTTAATAATGTTTATTCTTCTAATCCATGAGTGTGGAATGTTTTTCCATCTTTTTGTGTCTTTCTTCAATTTCTTTTGTAACTGTTCTGTAGTTTCTAGAGTATAGATACTTTACCTCTTCGGTGTCTTATGGTTTTGGGCTATTATAAAGGTGTCTTATGGGTTTTGGCCTATTATAAATGGAATCGATTCCCTAATTTCTCTCTCTACAGTTACATTGTTAGTGCATAGGAAAGCAACTAATTTCCGTGCATTGATTTTGTATCCTGCCACATTACTTAATTGCCAAACTCATTCTATGAGGCCAACATTGCCTTGATCCCTAAACCAGGCAAAGACCCCATTATAAAGGAGAATTACAGGCTAATGAATATGGATGCCAAAATTCTCAACAATATCCTAGTTAATGGTATATTAAAGGATTGCCCATCATAACCATGTGGGATTTATCCCTGGGATCCAGGGGTGGTCCAACATTTGCAAAGCAATCAGTGTGATAGATCACATTATTAAGAGAAGTGACAAGAACCATATGGTCCTCTCAATTGATGCAGAAAAAGCATTTGACAAAGTACAGCATCCTTTCCTGATTAAAACTCTTCAGAGTGTAGAGATAGAGGGAACCTTCCTCAATTTCATAAAAACCATCTATGAAAAGCCCACAGCAAATATCATTCTCTATGGGGAAAAGCTGAGATACTTTCCCTTAAGATCAGGAACATGACAAGGATACCCAGTCTTGCTGCTATTGTTCAACATAGTACTTGAAGTCCTAGCAACAGCAGTCAGACAATAAAAAGAAATAAAAGGTATTCAAATTGGCAAAGAAGTCAAACTTTCTCTCTTCACAGATGATGTGATACTTTATGTGGAAAACCCGAAAGACCTCCATCCCCAAATTACTAGAACTCATGCTTTCTAGATTTCAATATTTTGTGGCTGTTGCATTTCTCATTTCTCTTTGTTTTTATGAAATTATGCCTTATAAAAAATCCAAAAGTGGGGTCTAAATTCATTATATATCCCTTCTTCAGAATAGACAATATTATTTAATCTTTCTCGAGATTCAGGTTCATCATTATAAACATCAGTTATTCTATCTTTTTTGTGTTATACTGATTCCCATGGAAACTGTTGTAGCCTATATTAAATACTCTGCTGCTGTATAAAACAAAAACAAATCTGAGGGCCTCTTTTTTGTGTGTGTTAGTACTATGCTTTTTACATCTTGTGGTTGTTTTGGAATTCTATTTCTGCCTTTTCTCCTTGCTGTTTATTCTCCTTTCCTACTTTGTTATTTCTTACCTACTGTATGTGGTGCTCTCAAATTACTAAGTTTATTATATGTGTTTTTAAAGGAGAAGTGAGGCCCTAAGGATTCTACTAGGAGTAAAGTGTGAAGAATTAAAGACAGTTATTTTGGCTTTGAAGAGGTCTTTTTACAGTAATTTTAGTTTTCCATGTGATCCAGAAGACAAAGTTATTGGATTACTGAATTCCACACAAGTGAGATATTGTAATAAAACTCCATGGCTTGTCAAATAAATTGCCTTCATCCATATCATCTCATTATTTTAAGTTTCATAGTAATTCTGCAAGGTAATAGGGCAGGTAATATTATTCCTGTTTCATATATATAGGGCGATTTGAGTTTCAGACATATTGAATTATGTGTTCATATTACATAATTGAGTAGAAGAGCTGGGCTGTCAGGTTGTCTGACTTAACTCCTAGTGTTCTGTGTCTTCTCTGTATGTGGCCTTCTACAGAGAGGGTCAAATTCCTAAGGTTAAAGATCAGTGCAAAAAAGAATAGTCCTCATTTGATCTTTATGATAGCCCAGGGAATAGGTAATATTTTTTCTATTTCCTGTCTGGGGAATTTGAAACTTAGAAAGATTAAATGATTTATTCAAGGTCACCTGGCAAAATAAAGAGTGACAGAGCTAGGATTCCTTCTCTTCCTTTGACTCCAAATCTTGCTCTCTGATTGTAGTGCATGATACTTCCTCCCTCAATCTGAATGAACTGCCAAAAGAGGAAATATGCCAGCCACATGGATATTAACATCAGTGGTTTGAACTCTTAGTTAACAGCCAAGTCCTCTTCCCTGGGAAGGTTTCAGCTGATTGGAATTCTCAGTCTGTTTTTCCAATTTATGTACAGGAGAAGGATAAAGAACTGTTGTGTTTGGACTTTCAACTTTAATTCCCTTAGTGGAAACACTAAAGATATACAGTTGCATTGCCAGTTTGGCACAAGGAAATACTTAAACTCTCAAGCAGAAATACTTCCTGAGTTTCTAGTACAACCTAATGTTCTAGACTCCAGGAGAGATTTATCAGTAAATAAAGGAAATGTTAGGGTTCTGAAATCCATTCATTCATTTTTTTTTTTTTTTTAAATCCATTCACTCTAAGGCTTAAAGGCTGAGTTTGCCTAGACAATTCAGTGGAACAATTCTATGTAGCTTGATTCAGCTCTAGCACTGGGAGTAAGGTAAACTAGGTCTCCTCTCTGATCTGGGACTATCAAGGCCTCTTAGGCTATGCCAGCAACTGCTCACTAGGTGTATTCTTCCTATACAGGTGTTCTCTGAGACAGGCTGCATCTCCTCTCATCTTGCTAACGTTTCTTCAGAGCTTAGTTAGTACAATTACACATTCCTCTAAAAAGCTTTCTAGGCTGATAGCTGGTACTTGTCTTATACCAACTTCTTTTGCCCTTTGTAAGCTAGTGCAGTTCTTCTCTAAGTTAATACTGACAAACATTCATCCATAATTTGTTTCTATATTGCTTCTTATTTTAGAAGGATTTGCCATTAGTGATATTTCTGATTATGTCCAGAGTGGAGGTTTACTGTTTGGTTACTTGTATTTCTTAAGCCTTGGTTGTAGGTTCATATTGAGCGTGTTTAACCACCTGATCAAGAAGCCTTCAGTTTAGGGAATAAAGTGTGGTGCAGTGACATTTTCTAAGAAGTCTTCTCTGACACTCCCAGAACTAGTAATTCATTTTCTTTTTGTCTTACAGGTTGTCACTCTGCCCTGTAACTCTCTTTTTTACTGTCAGCCTCTGCAACTACATAGTGAGCCCCACAAAGGGAGGAATTTTTAGTTCATCTCTTTGGTTTCCAATAGCCAACATAGAGGCTGGACACAGAATAGGTGCTTGGTGCATGCTTATTGTTTATTGAGAGCCAGGATACAGGAGTTCTGGTTTCAGTTCTACCACCATGTGACCTTGGGCAGGTAGGTCACTTTCCATCTTTGAAACTCCAATTTTCTTTCTTTCTTTTTTTTTTTTAAACAGTGAGGCTTTTTTTTTTCTTTCTTTCTTTTCTTTTTTTTTTTTTTTAGATTTTATTTATTTATTTGACACACAGAGAGAGATCACAAATAGGCAGAGCGGCAGGCAGAGAAAGAGGGGGAAGCAGGTTCCACGCCGAGCAGAGAGCCCGATGCGGGACTCGATCCCAGAACCCTGAGATGACAACCCGAGCCAAAGGCAGAGGCTCAACCCTCTGAGCCACTCCGGCGCCCTCCAATTTTCTTATCTGTAAAATGTGGAGGTTGGACTCCATGACCAGTATCATAGCATTTATTATACTTACAGCAGTCGGGGTCTGATTGAAGAGATAGAAGCCACACCAGTAATTTGAACAGGTAAAATTTAATACAAAGAATTCGTAACTATAATAAAAAGTGGTAAATTGCAAAAGAGATAAAAGAAAACTTTAAGGTGTAATAGAGGTAGTTAACTGCTGAGAACTATTACCATCCCTAGGGCTGAAGGAAAAAACTTAAAAGTTTAAGAAAGGAAACACCATAAGGCTGAAATTCAGGCCTCAGAGGAGAGTGCGTGCTTGTTGTAGGAATGTGCTGCTTTTTGCTGTGGTGAAGAAGAAACTGGTTGGAGGGTTGGAGGGTGCTTGCCTCAGAACCTCGAAAGTGCCTGTGTTGAAATCTACCATGACCACCTACCTGCTGATCTTGCTGAAAACCAAACAGTCGGGGGGGGGGGGGTGTCCCTCTTTCTCTCTTAGCTTTGCAGTCTCCTTCCAGCACCCTCTGTTGGCAAACTCTGACATGAGCCCACTGGGAATGGAGACATGTAGCCTGTGGAGTCCAGTCCAATATCACAAAGTAGGGCAGTGAATTGGTTTCGAACTGTAAAGCAAATAATAATTTCCATATTGTAACAATGTGTTTTGATATTTATTTTCCTCATTGCACCATGAGCTTGGTAGTGGCTAGAACAGTGTCATATTTGTTTCTGTGTCTGTATTGCCCTGGAAGGGGCCTGACACTAAAGAGTTGCGCAGTAAATACTATTTACTTGAAGGAAAGACTGTAAGATAGGGAAAATTAGGTTTTCTCAAGGTTGGCTTAAGTCTGATTATCTTGGAAGGAATTGAAGCTAAGCATCCTCCCTGGCATTTAAAACCATATTGAGTGCCATTTGTCTTGTTCGTGCCTTGCATTAGGTGCTAGTGAAGACTGAGAACATTTCTCCTGTTAATACTGATGTATTCTATGAAATTAAACACCTCCCCTTTCCTAAAGGGTGACACTCTGAAATCTGAGGTAGTTATTGCACACATAAGTAAATTCCTCAGAAGGGCAAGGAGATTAGTGTATTATGTACCATGTGCAGTTTAGTTCATTTCATCCCTAGAGCCCATGGTATTATCCCCATTTACAGATGGAGAAACTGAGGCTCAGGAACTTTGAGGTACTTAATCACAGTTATACAGCCTGTAAGTTGCAAAGCTGGGATATGAGCTCAAGTTTGATTGTTATAAAATTTGAACAGGGCAACAGTCTATCCCTTTGTCCCAGATATGAGGGCACAAGCACAGAGTTTTTGTTAGCTGATGGCAGTATAAATCTGTGGAATTGATTTCTCTTTCTGGTCATTTGGGGCTGAGCAAGTAACAACAGAGCAAAATAGCAGCACTTGCAAGACTGCAATGATAGCGTTTCTAATAATTGGCCTTTTCAGTAAGCCAGTTTGAGCCTGAGCTTCAGATACCCAATTTGTGAAGAATTTGCTTTCTGGCAGCAGGGTATTCTTTTTTCAAATCCCACACTAGCAGCTTACAAAAGAGTTGTGATGTATTCTGTGCATTAAGCTTCTCTTCTCTTGCTCCTGCAAGTTTCTTTCCTTTTTGGGGGCCTGAAACTAGATAGACCACTTAATTATTATTAGGAAGCAAAATTTATGAGGTTGGTGTGTTTGTTGCTTCTGAGTCTGGACATGTAAAGCCTTTAGGTAAATTATTTAAATTTAAGAGTCAGTTACTCCTTTCCTTATTCATCAGCCAGGCGAAGTTGGGGGCCCTTACGCCTGTCTTATTGCTTGAAGGGTCAGAGTGTTGCATGTGGCCTGGGAGAGTGACAATGTCACAAGAAAAGCTTTCCATTGAGAGCCCTGGAAGTGACCAATAATGTCAGGATTTGCTAATCAGGTTATTCAGCTGGTTATTTTGTGAGTATCCACTGGGATGGCCACTGATTGCTGACATGTGATTTCATCATAACAGTGAGAAGCCCTTGGGCCAATGTCACCTTTTCTTCATTTCTTTTGGTATGACCATTGACTAGGGAATCTTAGGATAGTTACCCTCCCTTTTGATTTTCCTGGCAGTAAATGCCGCGGCTTAACTGCTTTTCAGAAGTGATGGCATTTATTTTTTGGAAAGAACTGAAGAAAGAGTCTGTGCATGTCATTTATTTTTAACTGCATACTCAGTAGAGTTGAAATCTTACTTTCATTTTGTGGTTTAGCATTGAACAGAAAAATCCATGTAGTGGAATTAACATGGGCTGTAATAGCACTGTCACCTGAGCAAAACCCCATTCTGCTACTTAACAACTTTATAGTTATTTATCCTGTCTCAGCCTCAGTTTTCTCTTCACTAAAATGAGAATAATGATAAATATAATGGCAATAATAATGATCCATAATTTGGGGTAAATCTGTTAGTTTCTCTGAGTTTTGAATGTATTTATCTGTAAAATAGAGCTAGTAATTCTTCAAGAATAGGTTTGGTTTGGGGCGCCTGGGTGGCTCAGTTGGTTGGGCGACTGCCTTCGGCTCAGGTCATGATCCTGGTGACCCGGGATCGAGTCCCACATCGGGCTCCCTGCTCGGCGGGAAGCCTGCTTCTCCCTCTCTCACTCCCCCTGCTTGTGTTCCCTCTCTGGCTGTGTTTCTCTCTGTCCAATAAATAAATAAAATCTTAAAAAAAAAAAAAAAAGAATAGGTTTGGTTTGAGAAGAAAACTGGCTAATGTAAATGAAAATGTCTAGTGGAGTGCCTGGCACATAGTATTTGCATGTGCTAAGTGCTAAATAATGGCTCTGACTTTTCTTAGGAGAGCTTAAGGAGAAGATCTCTGGGAGTATGATAGTTCCTGTGGGATGGATCAGGGCTTAATAAACACTCATTAATTCTTTCAGTGGGGGTGGTCTTGTCATTTTTTTAGGAATTGTTTTACTTGATCTGTTGGTATTCCTTTTTCTGCCAGTCTCCAGACAGAACTGTGGAGTTGTTTCCCCTGAGAGTTTCCTTCCCAAGCTCTAGTTCTGCTATTGCTATTCTAAGTTGATCTCTATAGCGAAAGTGGAGTACGAAGACTGGGTTGTGGTACGAAGACTGGGTTGTGGTTCAAAACTTCTACTCGCTTGTATTTCTGGGTTCATTGTTTTGCACACGAGACTAAGGGAAGGTTTGTCAGAAGCCTGTAAAGAGGTATGATCATGCCAGTATTTTGCTATTTCTTTAGTATAAGCCAAGAAGGAGGGTTGGACAGTAAAAAATGTTTTACAGAACAGTAAACTGGATGTCTCTACAAAGCTGGCCTCTCATCTGCTTAGCCTCTTCAGGCAAGAGACTCTGGCAAGTTTGAATACCAATATTTTCAGATCAAGAGTTTCATTTCTCTTTTTCTCACAGAGTTATAGTATTTTCAGAGATGTTCAAAGCTGAAATAGATATTAGAGGACTTGTTTAAAGTCCTGTGGTAAAACCAGAACGTACATTTCTTTTTAATTCTTTTTCTGTAGTTCTTTGGGAAAATTCAGTTTCTTTCATAAGATGTTCAGTGAACAATAAGAATACTGTCTCACAGGCACCTGGGTGGCTCAGTCAGTTAAGCATCTGCCTTCAGCTCAGGTCCTGGGTCCTGGGATCGAGTTCTGCATTAGCTCATTGCTCAGCAGGGAGCCTGCTTCTCCCTCTCCCTTTGCCTGCTGCTCCCCCTGCTTGCGCTCTCTTTCTCTCTCTCTCTCTCTCTCTCTCTCTCTCTCTCTCTCTCTCTCTGTCAAATAAATAAAATCTTTTAAAAAAAGGGGAGGGGAGAATACTCATTTTCCTTCTCATAAATGCTGCAGGATTGCGTTGAGCTGTAAAGATTACAACGTTCTTTCATGGCCAATGTTGTTTTTTTCTTCACAAGAGTCCTGTGAGATAAGCAAGTCAGATACTCTTGATTAATTGGGGTTTTGTCCTTGTTTAAAAACAAAACAAAACTAAGAAGAAATTGAGGCCCAAGGAGGAGAGACAGCTTGTTCAGAGTCACATAGTGAGGGTTAAAATTAGGGGCGCCTGGGTGGCTCAGTTGGTTAAGTGACTGCCTTTGGCTCAGACCGTGATCCCGGAGACTCAGGATCGAGTCCCACATCGGGCTCCCTGCTCGGCGGGAAGCCTGCTTCTCTCTCTCTCACTCCCCCTGCTTGTGTTCCCTCTCTGGCTGTATTTCTCTCTGTCAAATAAAAAAAAAAAAAATCTTTAAAAAAAAAAAAAAAAGAAAAAGAAGAGGGTTAAGATTAGAACTCAGTAGCGGCACCTGGGTGGCTCATTTGGTTCAGCTTCTTCTGTCTTCTGCTCAGGTCATGATCCCAGAGTCCAGGGATCAAGCCCATGTAGGGCTCCCTGCCTCTCCCCCTCCTCCCTGCATGTGCTCTCTCTCTCTCACTATCTTTGTTGCTCTTTCTAAAATAAATAATAAGGGGCGCCTGGGTGGCTCAGTTGGTTAAGCGACTGCCTTCGGCTCAGGTCATGATCCCGGAGACCCGGGATCGAGTCCCACATCGGGCTCCCTGCTCGGCAGGAAGCCTGCTTCTCCTTCTCTCATTCCCCCTGCTTGTGTTCCCTCTCTGACTGTGTTTCTCTCTGTCAAATAAATAAAACCTTAATAAAAAAAAAAAAAAAAAAAAAAAAAAAAAAAAAAAAAATAAATAAAATAAAATAAATAATAAAAAAAGAAAAAAATCTTAAAAAAAAATACTCAGGAACAAGAAGGCCCCCTTTTTTTTAGGCTTTTTATTATC
Source organism: Spilogale gracilis (assembly GCA_004023965.1). Taxonomy (NCBI): domain Eukaryota; kingdom Metazoa; phylum Chordata; class Mammalia; order Carnivora; family Mephitidae; genus Spilogale; species Spilogale gracilis. Next base: position 89,343 of record PITA01003008.1, on the reverse strand, counting down.
ACGGGGAACATCCTCATACCTTGTCAACACTGGATATTATCACTCTCTACGGCTTTTGCTGTGCTCCTTGAGAGAAAAAAAACTTCATTGATTTAATTTTCATCTTCCTAATTACTAGACCAGTTAAAATTTTTTTCATATTTATTGGCCATTTGTAGTTCTGTGAACTGTATGTCATTTATTGCATATTCTCTGCTAGGTTCTTTGTATCTAATCAGTTTGAAGAGGGGGGCTCTTTTTATATTAAAAGTATTCATCTTTTGATATATAGACTGCAAATATTTTTGCCATTTTATTTATGAAACTTGGTGCTTCTCTAGCACACCAGAGAGAAAAATCTGGAATAACTACTTAAAAGTAGCATCTACCCCTACCTCTAATACTACAACTGAACATTTGTAAGTTTAAAAAGAACTTTCATATTCTTTGTATCTTTTGTTCTCTCAAGATCTTCATGAGGGGTTTATGATTAAAATAAAGTAGATTGAGCAGGTATATCTTTTTTTTTTTTTTAAGATTTTGTTTATTTATTTGACAGTGAGAGCGATCACAAGTAAGCAGAGAGGTAGGCAGAGAGAGAGGAGGAAGCAGGCTCCCTGCTGAGCAGAGAGTCCGATGCGGGCCTCGATCCCAGGACCCTGAGATCATGACCTGAGCCAAAGGCAGAGGCTTACCCCACCCAGCCATCCAGGCGCCCTGAGCAGGTATATCTTACCTCCTTTTAAAAACTCCATGGAAGTAGAATAAAAGTAGTATTAACTCACAAAGGCTAAGAGAACAGGAGAACATGGAAAAGAGGCACAAGTGGCGAATGGTTTAGTGGATTAAGGAAGGCAGAACACTGAGGCTGCAGAGGGAATGTGAATACGAACAAAGAAAGCCATTTGTGGTATGGAACCCTAGAAAGTTCTAGATATTGGACGTTCTCGGCATTTTGAATGTGAGGCTGAGAGGTGGAGCTGGAAGCAAGAGTTCGAAAGTTATATAAGGAACAGTTAAAACCCCTATCTTTTTGCTATTTCAGCAGAACTTTGGAGGTTTATTCTCTAGGGAAGTAAAATAAGAGAGGCTCTGGACTTGGGAATATCACACTTAGCTAAGAGAAAAAGAGAGGTGACATTTTGAAACCAGAGATGAAGTGAAAATCTCCACCCAGTTACTAGCTCCCAGACATATATGTAACCAGGCTTGTTCTCTTCTGGTGGGAAGTTAGAGGTTTTCCTCTCTGAGAAACTGACTCACAGATGTTGAAGGCCTCACCAATAAGATATTGGTTTGTTATTTTCTCTTGTTACAGTGAAGCCTAGAAGCTAACATGCCCTACTACTCATACAGTATATCTGTAAGTGCCTTACTCTTAAATATGAAAGGACAGTGATCACCTGATATTTAAAAAAAAAAATCAACAATCTGTAACATTAATAATAGAATGAAAATAAATAGATGAAATAAACTCTTTCTAAAACGGAGGGTGGGTGGAGAGCACAAGAGAGACAATGTAGGGAGCAAAAGAAAATTTGAAAAAGACTCAGATCAGAGAAGATATTGCCTCTGTGAAATAAGGATAACATCCTATTATAAAAAAGGAATAGGGGCTCCTGGGTGGCTCAGTTGGTTGAGCGACTGCCTTCGGCTCAGGTCATGATCCCGGAGACCTGGGATCGAGTCCCACATCGGGCTCCCTGCTCGGCGGGAAGCCTGCTTCTCCCTCTCTCACTCCCCCTGCTTGTGTTCCCCCTCTAGCTGTGTTTCTCTCTGTCAAATAAATAGAATATTTAAAAAAAAAAAAAAAAAAAAAAAAAAAAAAAAAAAAAAAAAAAAAAGGAATAGCCTGAGAAGAACTTTTCAACACTTAAAAATGTGTCAGAAATAAAGAATATAAACAAAAAAGTAGGAAAGAGGAGATGATGAAGGAAATAAGGTAGAAGATCAGTTTAAAATTTATTTAAATATAAAAGTTATTTAAATTCAAAAGAATTGGGGCACCTGGATGGCTCAGTGGTTAAGCGTCTGCCTTCGGCTCATATCATGATCCCAGGATCCTGGGATTGAGCCCTGCAACGGGCTCCCTGCTCAGTGGGAAGCCTCTTCTCCCTCTCCCACTCCCCCTGCTTGTGTTTCCTCTCTCACTGTGTCTCTCTCTGTCAAATAAATAAAATATTTTTTTAAAATATTCAAAAGAATTGATTTAGTTATTTTTTATGATTTCCTTCTCTCCAATTTCTCTAGTTTCTTCCCTTTAGATCTCCAGATCTCCTGATAGTTGGTTGTTGGGTCATAGGGTGAAGGAACTCTTCAAAGAAACAATACAATTTCCCCGAACTTAAGCATACATATGTTTAGTTTGAAAACCCCATAAAGTATGCTCAGTACAATGAATAAAAAGAAAGAAATACATCATCATGAATTTTTTTTTTAAGATTTTATTTATTTGACAGAGAGAAATACAGCCAGAGAGGGAACACAAGTAGCGGGAGTGAGAGAGGGAGAAGCAGGCTTCCTGCCAAGCAGGCAGCTCGATACGGGGCTCGATCCCGGGACTCCAGGATCATGACCTGAGCTGAAGGCAGAGGCTTAACCACTGAGCCACCCAGGCGCCCCCATCATCATGAAAATATTGTAAAAGCTTCCAGAGAGAATTAATGGGTCATAACAAAGTCATTGGATTTCTCAAAAGCAATATGGGAAACTAGAAGAAAGTGAAAAAAGAATGACTGACATTCTTAGAGGAAATGATTTTCCAACAAGAATTCTATACCCAATCAAAAGTAAATGCCAGATATGAAGGTAGGAAAAAAAAACAAAAGATATGTTCAGAAATGCAGCATCTCAGAAAATTTATTTCCTATGTATGCTATCTCAGGAAACTTGGTAGTTTGATATATCATAATGGGGTGGAAGAGGAAAAGGAAGGCAATGGATCCAGGAAACAGGGGAATCCAATATAAAAGAGAAAACTGAGTTGAAACCCCAGAATGGTGGTAAAGAAATATTCCAGGACCACAGCTGTTCAGGAGACCTAAAGACTAGGGTTACCAGATTGGAACCAGAGGGTGGAGGTCTCCAAAAGGGATGTTTTAAAGTAAAGGTAAAATGCCACCATATTTTATCTGATATTTTGACCGGGAGCCTTAATGTTATTTTAGAGTATTTGGAGGTGAAGTGGGGAAAAGGACGTTAAAACCAAGCAAATTAAAACTGAGGCAACTGTTAATTCCAAAAAAAACTAGAATTATAGCTGTCCAAGAATGGCAATGCAATCATAATACATTATGTGGTTTGGCTGTAAAAATCATTTTCATAATGTAAATCTTGACTATTAAGTTTTAAAAGCATTTTATTTTGAAATAATTATAGATTTACAGGTGGTTGCAAAGAAAGTACAGAGAGGTCCTATATGCCCTTTACCCAGTTTCCCCACATTGGTTAAATCTTATATAGCTATAATACAGTATCAAAACCAGGAAAATGATATTGGGGCAATGTGTGTTTATAGTTCTGTGCCATTTTATCACATGTAGATTTGGGTAACCACCATTGCAGTGAAGATACAGAATATTCCATTACTCCAAAGATTTCCTTCACGTTATTCCTTTATAGTCATAGCACCCACCACCCCCAACTCTTGGTAACCACTAATTTGTTTTCCATCTGTGTAATTTTGCCATTACAAGATAATATATAATTGGAATCATACAGTATATGGCCTTTTTTTCCACTCAGCATAGTGTCCTTAAGATCTATCCAAGTGGTTGTGTATATCAGTAGTTTATTCCTTTTGATTGCTGAGTAATATTCCATGGTATGGGTATATCTTAAATATTAACTAAAGATTGTGATGTGACTGTTAGTGGAAGGGGTAGTATATATACATATGTATGGAGAGTTGTGGGGATTTTGATCATGTTGTACAAAAAAATGATAGTGACTAAAATGGACAGCCCCCCAAAATTAAATAAATGACCTGTAAATAAGCATGGGTTTTTGGGAAACAAAGAGATAAATGCCAAGAGAAAGAGCTAAAAGTTTAAAGCAGTTACCCTTGGAAAGAGGAAATCAGGAGTATTGTAGGAGGCTGCTGCTTTTTGGTTATAAGCTTTATAGTACCACATACATAGGAAGTAAAGGACTGTTACCATACAAAGAAATAAGACCTAGAGAATTACGGGTCCTAGGTTTTAGAATGAATATCTGCAGAAGGTGAGAATCCAGCTCTGGCTATCTGACTCTCACCAGTGTTCCAGCCTGCCTTGGAGTGTTTGCTGGTGATGTCCACACAAGTACTTGTGCTTACGGCAGGGCCTTCTTGGTATTTTTATATTGGTCATTACAGCCTCTGCATCTGGGACACTGTGAAGTGCCTGACATAGCAAGCAAGAGTCCTAATGACCCAGTTCCTGGGTAGCTGATGCTGAGATAATAAATTACCATAACTGCTTTCTGAAGGCCAGCTTGACAGCTTTGCTGTGTTTTGTTTTGTTTTCCCTTTTGATGGACTAGGGATAACTCTTTTATAGGAATTGCATGGAGAGAAAGATAGCTAGCTATATTTAAAAATCACTTGTTGGCTCCCGACAAAATAGTCCTGTCATAAAAGAGGGGATTCACAGCCTAGGCTTGGGAATCAGAGAACTTGAATGCAAGCTGTTTATCCACTACTTTCTTTGTGTCCCCCCACTTTAGCAATGTAGGTTTCCTCCTTTTCTAAGGTGCAGTTTCAGCTTCCTTGAGAATTCCCTTTTTGGCGTCTTTGTTGGACTCTAGTGCTCCTAAATTTCCTGTGCTCCAGATAGTTCTTTGGGTCACTTCTGCAAATGATTGATTTCTCATCCATCATACATGAGCGTTTTATTCTCAGTGAGGAATCCTATTGTCTAATGCTGGAGAATCATTCTTTGCCCTCAGGTGTCAACTACAAGATTCAACCTAAGGTGAAGGCTTCGGTATGAGTCAGTGCCCTAGTGGTTTACTTCAGATACTAGGTTATCCCCTTTTTATTGCTATTACCATTAAAGCATTCTTGTCCACAGGCATTAGCTGCAAGCTCCTTTGGTTTTCTTTGCTTACTGGTGAGGCTGCTTTGTGTTTGTTAAAGACTGATTTCCTAGTTCTGAAGATGAAAGTAAGAGCTGTCATTTAGCAACAGAGCAAATGTCATGACTACGTATTAGCAAATAAGAGCAGAGCTTTATTTTTATCTCTTGCCACTCCTGAGCTCAATGGAGAGGAAAAGGGAGAGTTCTTTAGCCTGGTCAGGTGTTCCTGATCACAAGGTGGGTAGGGGTAGATGTGTCTCAGCATTCTTGAGAGAATTCTACAGGTGTTGAAACAACAATCCAGACAAGAGTAGAGAGTCCCTATCCTCTTATTCAGACTGTTCTTGGACAGGAGGCCAAAAGGCTCCTGTTTTATGGTTCCTGCTGACAACCACAAAAATAGGCTATGTTGCACATGCAGAAAAAGCCACCAACCCTTTCAAATTATAAGACTAAAATCCATCTTATTATTAAAATAATAACTACCATAATAAAATTTTATCAGCTCGTTTGTAACTTGGAACTTACTGGTTTCAACCAATTTAAGAAGCAGTCTTCTAGACCAAAAGACCTTGCTGTTAACAGTAGTATTTGCAGGGAGGTCTCAGGCTTGTGAGGTGCTTTTGTGGGAATCATTGCCAGTAATGGTTTTTCCAGCTTGTTATGTTAGTTGTCTTTGGGTGCAAGAACAGATGTTTGACAGTAGTGTGAAATAATGTGTAAACCCATCTCTTCTTTTTCATGGGCTTGACACCTGATTAAGAGGACAAAGCCTTTGGGCAGGATATGTGGGGAGCCTCTTTGATGTTCTGAATTCTGTAAAGGGACTGTTTCTTTTTAGACAGGGCATCCTTTGGTGACAGGCTTGATCATCCTCCCCATTTATGAATTATGGTTCGGAAAAACATTTGAGACGACTACTAAAGAAACTAGGTCAAATCGGGTATGATTTATGAAATGCACCATTAATGAGTCAATGAGAAAGTCAGTTCTGTCTTTCTGTGTCCTGAAATTCTAAAGAGGTGAATTACAGGAAGGCCTTCAAACCATATGTTCCTTTGTCTTGGAAACATTCCCACTTATGCATAATGTGCTTGCTATGTGATTATACCTAGTTATACAGTATTCAGTACCAGCACTTATTCCTTGAGTTCTTTTGTTTTATATCTGAAGTTCTATAAAGCTGGCTTTAAAATAATATTTAAATTATAATTTTAAGGGGTGAGTTTACTGTTTGCTATTCTCTCTGATCTATGATTAACTCCACCAGTATTGCTTCAAAAATCTATCCTCTGGTCCTTCTGCATTCTCCACTGTGTTCATTCTGTTCCAGCCACACTCATTGTCTCTCAGTTTCCCTGAGAGCATGTTGGATGCTTTTCTGCCTCAGTGCCTTTGCCCATGCTATTCCTTTCCCTAACAGCTAACTCTGTGGCTAACAGCTCCTCTGTATGGGCTTGTTTAAATGTCACCACCTTGAAGTGTGCTTTCGTGACTTGCCAGTCTCAGAAGCAGAAAATCTATTTGCTTTTTTATGAGCATCTCTTACAAGTTGTAATTATAGGATGTATTCATCTGTTCTACCTGCCCTTCATCTCTTTCCTTCTCTGGAGTATAAACTCTGTGAGGACAAGGGGCAGTGGCTCTGTGGTTCTCTATTGCATTCTCAGTGCTTAAATCAATGTCTGGGATCTGCTATTTAGTAAGAATTCATAACAAATATTTGTTGGAAGCCTGAATGAATGATGAGTGAAGGATGCTGTCTAGGGAGTATCCGAGAGAATCAAGCAAAAGCTGAATGGCTATTTTTGACTTAGCTTTGGAAGTCACATTAGCATTACTTCTGCTGCATACTATTGGTTGGGTCAGTCGAGCTCAGATTCATGAGGAGAATTAAGCTTTACCTCTTGATGATGTTGTGACAGTCTTTGAGAAACATAATCTGTCACCAGGATGTTGTTCCTAGCTGGGTACTTGATATCTTTTTGGAGAAATGGATACAGCTTTATTATAGGCACATATACTACTGTCTAAAATCCCTGGATAGATACCCTTGGAGTATAGAGAGGTAGAGATTCATATCGTGGTTCTGTCAGTTACTAGTGATAGCAGAAGAAAACCTATCAAAAAATCAGACTTTCAGCAAATGTGTTTTGAGTACTACTATGTGCCAAGACGTAGACATTGTATTAGATACTGAGAATACAAGATTGAACTAGATACTAGCCTTTGCTCCTGCCCCCAAAGCACACAGCCAGTAAGTGGAACCACTGGGACTCCCCACTCTTTTCCCTAACTCTGCTTAAAAAAATTTTAAGACTTTGGGGCACCTGGGTGGCTCAGTTGGTTAAGCGACTGCCTTTGGCTCAGGTATGATCCTGGAGACCCAGGATCGAGTCCCACATCAGGCTCCCTGCCAGATGGGAAGTGCTTCTCCCTCTCTCACTCCTCCTGCTTGTGTTCCCTCTCTGGCTGTGTTTCTCTCTGTCAAATAAATAAAATCTTCAAAAAAAAATTTTTTTAAGACTTTATTTTCTTAGAACAGTTTCAGGTTTACAACTAAATTTGAGAGGGAGGCTCAGAGATTTCCCATATACCCCCTGCCTTCACTCATGGATAACCTTCTCCTTTACCAATATCACTTATAAGAATGGCACATTTTTTGCTAAAGGTGAAATTACATTGACATATTATAATCATGCAAAATCCATAGCTTCCCTTAGAGTTCCTCTTTGTGTTGTATATTCTTGGGTTTGGACAAGTATAAATGACATGTCTATCATTATGATATCATACAGAGCATTTCACTGCCCTTACAGAGCCTAATCCCCGTTACCCTCTGGCAACCACTGATCTTCTTATTGTCTCCATAGTTTTGCCTTCTCCAGAATGTCATATAGTTGGAATCATGCTGTATGTAGCATTTTATGATAGGCTTCTTTCATTGAGTAAAATGCATTTAAGTTTCATCCATGTCTTTTCATAACTCATTTCTTTTTAGCACTGAGTGAGTCCATTGTCTGGATGTACTGCACTTTATTTATTCATCTATAAATAAAAATGTCCAAAGGACATCTTGGTTTCTTTGAAGTTTTGGCAGTTATGAATAAAACTGCCTATAAATATCTTTTTATAGATTTTTTTTTTAAGATTTTATTCATTTGACAGAGAGAAACATAGCCAGAGAGGGAACATAAGCAGGGGGAGTGAGAGGGAGAAGCAGGCTTCCTGCCGAGCAGGGAGCCCGATGTGGGACTCGGTCCCAGGTTTCTGGGATCATGACCTGAGCCGAAGGCAGTCGCTTAACCAACTGAGCCACCCAGGCGTCCCGCCTTTTATAGATTTTTGTGTGGACATAGATTTTCAGCTCCTTAGGTTAAATACTAAGGAGTGTGATTGCTGGATCACATGGTAAGAATATGTTTAGTTTTGAAGAAAACTGCCAAACTGTCTTCCAAAGTGGCTGTACTCTTTTACATTCCCACCAGAAATGTAGGAGAGTCCTGTTGCTCTATATCATTGTCGGCGTGTGGTATTGCCAGTGTCCAGATTTTGGCCACTCTAATGATTGTGTAGTGGTATCTCATCATTGTTTTAATTTGCATTCCCCTGATGACTTATGATATGAGGCATCTTTTCATATGCTTACTTGCTACTTGTATATCTTCTTTGGCGAGGTGTCTGTTAAGGTCTTTGGGTCATTTAAATTTTTAAAAAATATTCATTTATTTATTCATTTATTTTAGAGAGAGCTGGTGTGCATGTGTGTGAACGGGGGTGGGAGGTGCAGAGGAAGAGGGAAAGAAAGAATCTTAAACAGGCTTCATGCCCACTGTGTGACCAGATCTCATAGTCCTGAGATCATGAAGAATCAGATGCTTAACTAACTGAGCCACCTAGGCACCCCTGTTGGGATGTTTGTTTTGTTATTGCTGAATTTTAAGAGTTCTTTGTATATTTTGAACAACGGTTCTTTATAAGGTGGAGGGATAGAGGGAAAAAGAGAGAATCTCAAGCAGATTCCATGCCCAGTGTGGAGCCCGACATGGGGCTCTACCTCATGATCCTGAGATCATGACCTGAGCCAAAATCAAGAGTCAGATATTCAATGGACTGAGCCACCCGGGCACCCCATAGACCGCCTTTATTAAGTTGAGACAGTTCACCTATCTTACTAGTTTACTGAAAATTTTTATCATGAATGGGTGTTGGATTTTGTTAAATGCTTTTTCTGCACCTGTTAGGATCATGTAATTTTTCTTTTTAGTCTTGATATGATGGATTATCTTCATTGATTTTTGAATGTTGAACCAGCCTGGCATACTTGGGACAAATCCCTCTAGGTCATGGTGTATAATTCTTTTTATACTCTTTAAGAATTCATTTGCTAATATTTTGTTGAAGATTTTTGCATCTGTGTTCATGAGAGAGATTGGTCTGTAGTTTTCTTGTAATATCTCTGTCTAGTTTTGGTATTAGGGTAATGCTGGTCTCACGGAGTGAGTTAGGAAGTATTTCCTCTGCCTCTATCCTCTGAAAGATGTTGCAGAGAATTGGTATAATTGTTTTCTTAAATGTTTGGTAGAATTCACCCCATCCGTGAACCCATTCTGGCCTGCTGCTTTCTGTTTTAGAAGGCTAATGATTATTGGTTTGATTTCTTTTATAGATAGAGGTCTGTTCAGATAATCTGTTTCTTCTTGTGTGAGTTTTGGCAGCTGGTGTCTTTCAAGGAATTGGTCTTCTCATCTAGAGTTGTTTATAGTATTTTTCATTATCCTTTGAATTTCCAGGGATCTGTAGTAATGTCCCCTCTTTCATTTCTGATATTAGTCTTTTGCGTCTTCTCTCTTTTTCTTAGTATCAATTTTATTCATCTTTAAAGAACCAGCTTTTGGTTTCATTGATATTCTTTATTGATTTCCTGTTTTCCATTCAATGATTTCTGCTCCGATTTTTATTATTTCTTCTGTTTATTTTGCATTTATTTTGCTCTTCTTTTTCTAGTTTCCTAAGACCCACTGCCTTTTTTTTATAGGCGTTTACTATTAAGTTGTGACCCATGTTGAAAGGAATGGTTCCAAATCTTCTACTACTGTAATTGACTGTAACATGAATGGTGTATACTTCCTATGTTATGTTGAAGTGTTAGTATCTGCCTTTTATGTTCAGAAACACTTAAGGTCATGTTAGGTATTTCTCAAAAAAAATTATTGATATCCCTGAGCCAAAATCAAGTTTGTGCAGTATGTAAGATACTTACAAGTTGTTGTTTTTCCCTGATCTTCTTTAGAGACAGAAATATTTATTTCTGAAGAAATGTACCCTCAGAGAACTAATACTGGGCCATCATGACCTATATAAGACTTTTCCTCCCTAAATAAACAGTGTATTTTAACTGTTATTAGATAGCATCTATTTCTGTTGAATTTAGAAATGTAGGAATTGAAATAGCAAAAAAAGCAATAGCCTGTAGTAATCAGGTGGCCTGGGTTCTAGGCTACCTGCTTGAGGGGTGAGGGTACAGAGATTGGGATGGGAAGAGACTGTTTACTACTCAGCTGCTTAAGAAAGAAAAGTATGTGGGGTACCTGGGTAGCTCAGGTAGTTAAACATCTGACTCTTCATTTTGGCTCCAGTCATGTTCTTGGGGTTATGGGTTTGAGCCCCGTGTTGGGCGCTGTGCTCGGTGTGGAGCCTTCTTGGATTTCTCTCTCTCCCTCTCCTTCTGCCCTTTGCCCTCCCTTCCCTTTAAAAAAAAAAAAAAAGTGGACTCAGTAACCTTAAAGGTAGGTGCCTTACAATCTAAATTTTCTGTGCCTGCATGCTCTTGTGTCTTCTAAGCTCCTGTAGCAATCCATATTTTTTAAAAAAATAATTTATTAGTATACTTATTTATTCCATATTGGTCTTCCCCACTGGGTAACTCCATGAGGGCAGGACTCATGTCTGTTTATTCATTGCCAGGTACATGTAAGGTACTTAATAAATATTTCTGGATGAATGAACGAAGCATTTTCTACCATGCAGACATTCTTACTCTTTAAAGTACCAGAGGCCCATTGATACATTCATAGACTCAGTAGATATTTTCCGCTAGGCACAGACCTGGAGGTGAATTGCCCCTGGCAAACACTAAACTACTTTCTTTCTCTGTGGATTTGCCTGTTCTAAATTTAGGCAAGTTATTTAACCTTACTGTGCCTCAGTTTTCCCATCATGAAGTGGGGACAGTAATACCTACCTCATCAGTAATACCTACCACAGTAATACCTACCTGTTGAAAATGTGGTATGGGGGGGTGCCTGGTTGGCTCAGTTGTTAAGTGTCTGCGTTTAGCTCAGGTCATGATCCCAGAGTCCTGGGATTGAGCTCCATGCTCACATCGGGCTGCCTGCTTGACGGGAAGCCTGCTTCTCCCTCTCTCACTCCCCCTGCTTGTGTTCCCTCTCTAGCTGTGTTTCTCTGTGTCAAATAAATAAATTAATTAATTTAAAAATAAAAAATAAAAATGAAAGTGTGATATGGGAGTAGGAAAAAAGGTAATTTAAAGTCTTTAGTATTGTGTCTGAAACACAGTAAATGCTCTGCATTTGTTGTTAGGTTTTATTATGTTTAACATTATTGCGATCATTATTTTGTTCCCTTTATAGCACCTAGCGTAGGACTAAACACATGTCAGGCACATTCATCCAATTTCCTAAGGCCCCTACTGTGTGCCAGGCACTGTTTTAGGAGATACCCAGTATGGATGAAAGTACTGTCCCTGCTGTCAAGCTGGCCACAATCTCATGGCAGAAATAGATATGTAGAGTATATAAATATATAAATATACAAATACATATATAAATTTATATAACTATAAATAACATACACACACACGTATTTACTCTATATTGGTCTTCCCCACTGGGCAATAAACTCTATGAGGGCAGGAATCATGTCTGTTTATTCATATAGATAGATAGATAGATAGATAGATAGATAGATAGATAGATGTAGATATAGATATAGATATAGAGATATATAAGGATAATAAAGTGAGATTAGTGCTACTAGGAGTTATATGCAAATAATGAATCATGGAACACTACATCAAAAGCTAATGATGTGGGCACCTGGGTGGCTCAGTGGGTTAAAGCCTCTGCCTTCGGCTCAGGTCATGATCTCAGGGTCCTGGGATCGAGGCCCATATTGGGCTCTCTGCTCAGCAGGGAGCCTGCTTCCTCCTCTCTCTCTCTCTGCCTGCCTCTCTGCCTACTTATTATCAAATAAATAAATAAAATCTTAAAAAAAACTAATGATGTACTGAATGATGACTAATATAAATAAGTGGGGGTTAGTGCTATACTGTGTAAGAAGTAAATACAGTATCTTACGGGAGCAGAAAGGAAGGAGAAATTCACATTGAATGACTGCAGTGTGCTTCCATTTATCTCCTTTATTTATCAGGCCAGCTCTGTGAGTTGGAGATTCTTAGTCATACTGTTACGGATATGGAAACTTGCCCACAGTCAGGTAGATAACAGGTAGTTGCTGGGATTTAAAGCTGAATCTGACCAATTGCAAAAACGGTTTCTGCTATTTCTGATGCTTACGAAATGAATTTGTTGTTATTTTTCTGAAGTTTATAAGTCCTACAAAGCAAAAACTATGTTTTTGACTGAAAGGACTTGAGATTTGCTACATATTTTGAAAAATTCAACATCTGGAATTCAACATTCTGTTACTCCTATTACCTGCTCTGGCAAAAGAAAACTTGATGACTGGGAAGGCTGTAGATGTGGGCTCAGCTTTGGGCAGGATGGGCTGTGCCCCATTTGACTTTATCCATTGTCTATCCCACGAGGCTCCTGACTGGAACCTCTTCTCTAGACAGCAAGGCTCGTTTGTGTGGGCAGAGACCTTGGGAACTGAATGAAGAGTTTATGCAGAGCTTCCTGTGAATGAGAAGTGTTCCCGCGATTAGCTAATGACCTCCTAGCAGCAGATACTTCCATCATTTGGCTTCAACTTTCCCACCTCTGCCTTGCGGTTCCATTGGATCTGCCAGTCACAGAGCAGCTTACATTGAATCCAGTAGTTTGTTTCTGGTTACATTAGGCATTCTCAGTACTGCCCTTTTGGCTGACCTCATGAATGGGCTAGCACTATGCTTAGTTCCTGCACAATATCTAAGCTGGGAGGGCCTTAAAAAGGCCTGATTAACCCTTCCTCATTTTGCAGAGTCAGAAAGCTGAGACCCAATAAAGGGAAAATATTTACCTTGGTTCCACAGATTTTGTGGCAGAGGTGAGACCAAGACTCTAATGCCTTAACTACAGGCCAATTTCCCCCCCTACCAGATTCTGCTACCTTCTGTTTTGTCACATGGAATCATAAGCTCTTATGGCAGGGATCATGCATTTTATACGTCTATATTCCTTGGAGAGCCCAAGTTAATTAGGTATACTCAGGTTTGTTATTATCTGATTTTACATAAGGAGAATGTATTGCCTAGTAGGAAGAAATAGGTAGGCTTGGATGGGGATCTTGGCTAGGAGTCAGTGGAGCTGGGCTTCTAACTCATATTCTGAGTCCAAATTGTGCAGTCTTTTTTCTAGTAAACTATAAACAGATTGGTATACCTTTGACAGCGGAAAAATGATCCAGACAGAGAGCCAAGACCCAGAGGCAGTGAATGTTGGCTGCACTTGGAGAGAAGCAACTAGACTGATGTGGCCAGAGCACAGGTTGGATTAAGTGAAGGGAAGTGGGAAGAAGGCAGCAAGAAACACTGAGGAAAAGAGGTGAAAAAGGTTTGGAGCTGAAGGGACAGATCACTTTTATTTATTTGTTTGTTTTTCAGTGTCTAAGCCATTTTATTCAGAATTTTGTGTTTGTTTCCTGAATCAATAAGTACTGTACAAAACAATGTAAAAATGGCTGTCATTTTCTCTCCCCTGCTCCCCCGACCTGGGGACAATCCCTTGGGCCACTTAACTCAGGGGTTTTCTTGATTTGGTTTAGCAAATGAGATTGAATGACACTATAGCCCCTTGAATAGGACAGATCACTTTAATGTGTGCTTTTTAAAGCGTCTTGGATTTAGGAGCCTTGGGCTGGGCCTGAAGGGTGGTTAGGATTTGAATTTACAGGGATGGCACAGGATTTGTGGAGAAACATGAACCTACACCTCTCTTCTTCTTCAAAATTGGAAAGCCAAACCCCTATGTAATTTGTCTAGAGCATTGTTGAGAAGAGGAGACTGCTAGAGTGGACTGGTTTTAGAAAACAAGGAATTCTAGATTTGAGAATTTAGTTTTTATTTCCATCAGTAACAGTGTAGATGTGCTCCCTCTACAGCGATGAGCTGTGGGAACCCTGGATAGCAGCTAGAACTCTGCCTTATTACTCTTTATAAACTGATACTTTGTTTTAGACATTTCACTTTGGATGCACTTAGTACTTTGTGCAGCTCTGGCTGTTCCTGAGCAGCCTCAAAGGTCACGACCTATTGTAATTTCTCATTTTCCTGATGTGAGCATTTGAAAAGCATTTGATGAGGCTGTGGTGGGTGAGAGTGATTTACTTAGCTAAAGAATGTCTCCCACTTATAGTTAGTGACATACGTAAATTTGGGAATTCTTAAACTGTCTCGAGATTTCTCCACAAATGACAAAGTTTTTAATAAATTCCCTTTCTACAGTTTATACTTAAGTCCATAACCAGCCTAGTTTTGTGTTCTGATCCCAGCTCCACTCCTTGACTCGGCCTGTGTGACTATGGATAAGCTTCTTTCCTTTAGTTCCTGCATCCACAGTAACAATGATGCTGAGCTGGATAACCTCCAAAGGCTGTTTAGGTTCTGATATTTTAGGACTCTGTTTGGAATACAGATCAGCCTTTTCTTTGACACTCTTCATATACACAGATCATAAAGCGTTAAAACATAATTATATCATAGTGACTGTACACATACTGGCTTATTCAACACATGCACATGGGACGCCTGGGTAGCTCAGTGGGTTAAAGCCTCTGCCTTCCGCTCAGGTCATGATCTCAGGGTCCTGGGATTGAGGCCCACATCAGGCTCTCTGCTCAGCAGGGAGCCTGCTTCCTCCTCTTTCTCTGCTTGCTTCTCTGCCTACTTGTGATCTCTCTCTGTCAAATAAATAAATAAAGTCTTTTAAAAAAATACATGCACATGAAACATTGATAATCATGCTACACTAGCTTTTTGAGTAATTTTGCTTTGTCTTGGCCTTTTTATGTCTCTGCTGCCTTCATATTCTGGCTGTACCTTCTGTCATCCTGCAGAGCAGGTCACAGATCCAAAGACACCACTGTGTTCTAGTTGTATCTGGAAAAAAACAACAAAAACCACATTTTAAATTGAACCAGCTGCTTCAATTTAAACGGGCTTTTCTGGCAGCTACAGATTATCAATTTCTGTGTAGGCAGCCTACAGACCCAGAAGGAGAGACATGGCAATTTTGTCCTAACTTGATGGAAAAACCTCAAGCCTCACCTGTTCTGTCAGTTGCAAGTGTTTACCTTGCATTTCCACTCCTGCTTTACTGTTGTATTAAAGATTTGTGGAAGGAGGCCAATGCAAAAGAGAGAACTCTAAGAAACTGTATTTACAAAATCTGGTTTAAGACAACTGCCTTTGAACTTGTTTTCTCATTTTTATAAATTTGCTCCATAGTTTTGGATATAAGTAATTATCAGTAGGCATTCCAGACATTTCATAGCACTTAAAGTTTAGAGCCTTCCTCTCCTTATATAACACACCTTTCTAAACAACCTAGAGATGATGCCTACTATGAGTATTTACTTTTTATTGAGTACTTACTGTGTGCCTGACACTGTGCTAAATCCTTTACATGCATCATTTCACTTAACTCTTATATCTGCTGTAAAACTAGTGTTATCACCATTTGAAATAGATGAAGACACTAAGACCCAAAGAGGATAAGTAAGGTGCGCAATATCACACAGTTAATATGTGATGGACCTCTGGAATTAAGCCAGTAGTGCCTGGCCAGTCAGTTCTGTTAACTTCTGTGGCTTACTGTCTCTCTCAGAGATGGCATTGTATGTACCTTTACTTACAGATGAACAAGATGACTAGAGAAGTTGTAGCTTGCCAGTCATCATATAGTAGATATGTGGTAGATATAGGACCTGAATTTTGATTATTTGATTTGGAGCTCGTGTCCCAACTGGTTTTTGTTTATTTTTATTTTAAACTGCTTTGTTCTATACCTTTTTTTTTTTTCTTTAGAGAGAGAGGGTGGAGGGAGGGGTAGAGGGAGAGGGAGAGAGAGAATCTTAAGCAGGCTCCATGCCCAGTGCTTGAGTGCAATGTGGACTTGATCTCCGAACACTGAGATCATGACCTGAGCCAAAATCAAGAGTGAGATGCTTAACTGACAGAGCCACGCAGGCACCCCTTATTTTTTTTTTTTTATTTTAATGAAATGAACTACTTCACGTTCTTTTGAATTAGTCTTGGTATGGATTATAAATAAATTATAAAAAGGTGTTACTGGGGATGCAAAGAAAAATAAGATTTTAGGTCTGTTCTCAGGGAACTAATGGTTGTAAGGAAAAGACACGTATAGAACTAAAAGTGCTCCCATGTACTGAATAAGTGGAGGGAAAAACCCTAAATGAGTTCAGACTATGAGTCATTTAAAGGACAGAAATACAGATATGAGCTACAATTAAATAGGGAGAGTTTTGTTGTTGTTGTTTTGGGAAGGGTTGTTAAGTATAGAATTTGATAGTTAAAGATCCACAACCCTCTTAAGTGTGATTTGAAAAAAACAAAACAAAACAAAACTAGGGTAGCTCAGTCAGTTAAGCAACTGACTCTTGGTTTCAACTCAGGTCATGATCTCCTGGTTCTGGGATCCATCCTTGTGTCAGGGCTCTGTGCTTAGCACGGAATCTGCTTTAGATTGTCTCTAACCCTCTCCACTGCTTGTGTGTGTGGGGGGGGCATGAGCACTCACTCACACACACACACACTCTCTCTCTCTCAAATAAATAAACCTTAAAAAAAAAAAAACTACAGAATTCTGGAGCCAAGTTTTATTTTTAGTAGGAATACAGTTCTGAAATATTTGTATATATGAGTGGGGTCATTTAGTATATTTGTGTTCTCTGTGCCTTGCTTACATGTTAATTGAATGAATTTTGTGTCTGACTGTGAAGGTTTAGAGGTACTGTGTCATTATTATGACATAATGTATTATAAAGGGCTAAAAATGGAGCCTTTAAAGAACATCTAGTTTAACCTCTACTTCTAACTGGGGCCCAGGAAGCAGAAGTGACTTCTAGTAAGTTGTAGAGGACTGGTAGCCACTGCTCCTGGCAGCAGTAATGATTTTCTGTAATATATTGCTGCTGTTTTCACAGAGATTTCATGAGCATAGGTAGGACATACAGAGAAAATATTCCTGAAAGTATTTTGAATCACTGACTTTTCTCCATGTAAAGTGAGGACATGGAGGTTTGGTTTTTTTCTCAGTTTTATAGACCTCGTGTACCAAGTTTAGATGACAGAGGTTCAGTAGGTTGAACCTAACTTTTGATCATAGTTTTCCCATAGTGCACAATCTAGCAGGAATTTTTTCCCTCAAAGGCCTGGCTGGAAGCGGTGGCCTTTATCTCTGATGTATAATTTACCTCTCCTTCCTGGTGTTTGAGGATTGTTGGTGTTGATAAATGCCTGTTTTCTGTGCACAGCCTACAGTTAACATGGGGAGCTCCTGGTGTGGAGCTGTTTAGGAAGCCGTGGGTGAGAGTGCATGTGAAATGGACAGGGTGGGTTAATGACCTGTGCCCATGAGCAATGCATTAACTCACAGAGCTTGTCTAATCAGAATGAATCTTTAAATCTCAGTGCTGGAAGGGGAAACTGATGTGAAAAGGATTCATTGGTATTGTTTCACTGCAGAAAGGAATAGAGGTCAAAGTCCAGTAGTGGAGAAGGAATTAGAATCCATCAGTTCTGAATTTGACTCAAGGCTCAGTCATTTACAAACCATGTGATCTTGGATGGCTTCCTTAGTCTGAAGCTCTGTTCTCCCATCTATAAAATGGTGTTGATGGGGCACCTGGATGGCTCAGTCATTGGGCATCTGCCTTTGGCTTAGGTCATGAGGGATCGAGCCCTGCATCGGGTTCCCTGCTCTGCAGGAAGTCTGCTTCTCTCTCTCTCTCACGCCTCCTGCTTGTGTTCCCTCTCTAGCAGTGTTTCTCTCTGTCAAATAAATAAATAAAATCTTAAAATAAAATAAAATGGTGTTGGTAATACTGATATTAAATTCTTCTTGAGATATTTGTATGGCTTGTTTTCTTCCTCTTTCATATCTTTTCTCAGGTATCACCCTCTTAGTGAGGCTTCCCTACCTATCCTCTTAGCAGTTGTAACCCCTATCCTGGCACTCCCTGTTCCCTTGCCCTGCTTTATTTTTCCTTCATACCTCTAATTGGTCATATTTTTTGCTATTTGTTAATCTTGTTGCTCCCCACTCATAATAATAACAACAAAATACATCAGTGATAGTAACAGCTAGTTCTTAGAACAATTGGATACTGTTCTAAGCACTCAACATGTTAACTAATTTAATTCTTATAGAAATCCCATTAGGTGATAGTACTATTGTCATCTCCCTATTATGGATTAAAAAAATGAGGCATGAGGACACTAAGTGATTTTCAACAAACACGTAGCTGGTTAGCAGTCATAATCTGAACCTGAGCTCTCTGGCTTCAGTCCTTGCTTTTAACCACAATACTCTACTACTTCACTAGAACATAAGCTCCTTGAGGACAGGGGTCTTTGTCTTTTTATTCAGTGCTGTTTCTTTAGCACCTAAAGGAGTACTGGTACATAGTAAGCAGTGACTATTTTTAAGTGAATGAATGAATATACTTTGATAATATGTGAGAACAAAAGTTAAATGGAGTTATTTTGTTTACTGTGGCCCCTCTTTATCTTCTGGGGTCCTAACAATTACTCTAGCCCTATGCTGTTTAATATGGTAGCTAACTGCCACATGTGAGGTGCTCAGTTGCCACATGTGGCTAATAGCTATTATATTGGACACTACAGATGTAGAACATTTCTACTATTATAGAACATTCAGTTTGGACAGTGCTTCTCTAGTACCTCCTGGGTGCCCAGAATAGAGGGCAGAAGGAGTGAGGACTGAGGGGGAGCTAGTGATAAGAAAGGAAGTGGGGGGTGGGGTGGCTAATGAAGGGCCTTGGATGCTGAAATAAAGTTTGGCCTTTATTTTTAAACCAAAGGTTTCTGAATTTGACCATCTATCAGAACTATCTAGGGGAAACTTATTTAGCATTCTGATTCTCAGGGAGTGACCGAATTAGTAATTTTGGTGTGGGACCTAAAAGTGTGTGTGTGTGTGTGTGTGTGTGTGTGTGTGTGGAGTGGGGGTAAATAATACATAACATAATCTTCACCATCTTAACAATTTTTAAGTGTGTAGTACAGTAATGTTAACTATATGTACCTTTGCAACAGATCTCTAGTACTTTTCCTTTTGCACAACCGAAACTATACCCATTAAATAGCAACTCTCTAACCCTCAAAACTCCTGGCAGCTACCATTCTACTTTTCTAAGAGTTTCACTATTTAGATAATATAAATGGAATCACACATTATGTGTCTTTTTGTGTCTGGCTTATTTTACTTAGCATAATTCCTCAAGGATTATCCGTGTTGTAGCATATGACAGGATTTCTTTTTCTTTTTTGAGACTTAATAATATATTGCATATATACACTACATTTTATTTATCCATTCATCTGTCAGTAGACATTTAGGTTGCTTCTCACTCTTGGCTATTATGAATAATGCTGTGGTGAACATGGTTATGCAAATATCTCTGTAATATCCTGATTTAGTTCTTTTGGATCTGGACCCGGAAGTGGAATTGCTGGATCATATAATAATTCTGTTTTTAACTTTTTGAGGAATTTCCATTCTGTTTTCCATAGCAGCTGTACCATTCTGTATTCCCACAGGCAGTGCACAAGGATTCCAGTTTCTCTGCGTCTTTGCCAACCCTTGTTATTTTCTGTTCTGTTTTATTTTATTTTATTTTTCATAGTGGCCATCCTAACAGATGTGATGCACTTCCCTGATAATTAGTGATGTTGAGCATCTTTTCATGTGAGAATTGGCCATTTGTGCATCTTCTCTGGAGAAATGTCTATTCAAGTTCTTTGCCAGTTTTTAAATCAAATTATTTGTAGAACTGTTTTAAATAAGTACCCGGGTAATTCTGATGGAGGGTGGTAGTGAGTGTGCTGGCAGCTGTGATGGAGAGTAGGGGACTTGGCTCACTCAAGCTACATTATTCCCAATTGGATTATTCTTGGCATCACATGCTGTCTCCAATTTGATTTTTTTGTTATGTCTATACCATTAAGCCTCAAATTAGACAGGTGTTCCCTGGGGAGAAACTGCTATGTCCTGAAATTACCCTGTCTTCCATTTCCTGAGACTTTAGCTTCTAATACAGTCTCTTTCCTTTTCATCAGGCATGATTTCTGAGGGTTGATGCTGCTGGGCAAGAATCTCTCCATTGCTCCTATCTTCCATCCCTTCCCCCACCGCCCCGCACTGAGTTTCTTTAGCTTCATCACAACAAAACTCTTCCTGATCTACAGCCAGGCCTGTAGTCCAGGGCTTCCTGCAGCCTTTGCATCAAACAGGGATAGTTCTGCCTTGTTTTTCAGAGCCTTTCTGTCCTGAGACAGAGGACTTGGCCTGATACTCAAAAGTCTCAGCTATTTGGAATACAGCAGTTCCTGATTTAGTCTCAGACCTTCCATTGCAAGGGCCCAGTAGTCTTTGAACTAAACAGTAAGGAGAGAAGATTGCTTGTGCTTCAGGTAGAAAACAGCCTAATTGCCATTCTTCTGGTTTGGGGAGTCTAGAAGCCCGAGGTCCAGTCCTGGATCTGTTACTAACTTGCTCTGTAACTTGGAGGAAGTCACTCCATCTCCTGTTTCCTCTGTTGCAAAATGAAGGACTTCAGTTAAATGTTTGAGGTCCTACCAAGCTCCTACACTCTTCGGTCATTTTCTTTTAATTAAACTGTGTACTACTGGTGTGCTCTGGCCCTCTGTTAGTCATTGGGAACTCTCTAGGTTAACAGCATAGGCTTTGCTTTCACAAAGCTCCAAGCCCAAGAGGGAAACACTTACTGTGAACAACCAGGTCTGACTTTAAGCAGGTCTAGAATGGGACTATCACCAGGTATGTTTGAACAGAACACAGTGATAGTTCTAACTGGAAGGATCTATGAAGCTTCAAGTAGGAGAGAGTGTTTTTAAGCCTTTGGTGCTGTCTTCACTTCTGTTGTTCTTCGTTTTCCCCATCCCTGGGAGTCCCCAGGCCCTTTCTCCCTTCTTAAACTTTGCCACAATTTTCATGGTAAATCACATTAGTCTTTAAAAAACAAACAGACAAAAAACAAGCTAAACCCACAGTCATAGAACTCCTTTCCTCCCTTGTCCAAACTCTTGAAATAGTTGCATAGGTGTACATATTACATGTAAAATTCCTTTAGCCTTTCTTTTTCTTTCTTTTTTAAGATTTTATTTATTTATTTATTTGACAGAGAGAGATCAGAAGTAGGCAGAGAGAGGAGGAAACAGGCTCCCTGCTGAGCAGAGAGCCCGATGCCAGCCTTGATCCCAGAACCCTAAGATTATGACCTGAGCTGAAGGCAGAGGCTTTAATCCACTGAGCCACCCAGGCACCCTAGCCTTTCTTTTATATAATTTGAAACTAAGAGTTTGAGTGGCTTCTCTCATTTTGTGTGCCATCAGGATTTTAAGCTTTGAGTGTTTGCGTCTCATTTTTGCTACTACACTACAGCTCCATAAAGACAAACAATAGATCTGTTCTTTCATCATCTATACCTCTTCCAAGAGATTTACATAACAAATAACTCAGAGTAGAGAGTCATTAGGTGTGTGATTATTTATTTACTTACTTATTTGTAAGATTTTATTTATTTATGAGAGAGAGTGAGCCCAAGCAGGGGGAGCAGTAGGCAGAGGGAGAAGCAGACTCCCCACCCAGCAAGGAGCCTGACTCAGGACTCGATCCCAGGACCCTGGGATCATGACCTGAGCCAAAGGTAGACACTTACGTGACTGAGCCACCCAGGCATCCCTATGTGCTTATTTTAAATTGAGTCTCTTGGCTGTGATATGGATGTCATACTTGGTTGTTTATTCCAGATGTGCTGTTTAAGTTACTAAGTGATGTGTTTTTTGTTGTTGTTTTGTTTTTTTTTTTGTCAATCTGATCCTTCTTTCTTGCTTCAACCTTCTTCTTGGCTCTAACGGGGATAGTGAACATTATGATATGAACGAAAGAACCCTGGGTTTAGAGTGTGAGGAATCAGGGTAAAATCTAGGCGAGTTTGTGAGTAGAGGCTACTCCCAGTCTGATTCCACAGTGAGTTGTTAGAAGACTGCAGAAATGCCTTGAAAAGTAAAAAATTGATATTTTAATTTTTTTGGCTTTTAGCATTTTTAATTTAATAAACATTCACAAAGTACTTCTTATGTGTAAGTCCTGTGTTAGAGGAATAGAAAGAAGAGTAAGATATGGCCTTTGCCCCCCAAAAAACATTACATGCTAATTGGCAGGCAGGTATGAACACAAAGGAATAAAAGGAAGTGGACAAAGGGAGTGGGGAGGGAATAGGAATTGGGCAAAATGCTTGAATGTGGGATTTGCCAGATAATGGGATTCAGTTTGGGAACTTGGCTTGCCTTCTGCGGGTCCCATCTATGATGTCTTTTCTGAAAGTACAGCTGGAGTGAAGGATCTGCATCCCACATATAATATGATATTGGAGAGAGAGTCAGTATTCAGTCAGTTATCATTTTTATATAACAACAGTGTTGCACAGGAGAAGGAATATGGAACTTGAGTTCATATCTCTGGTCTGTCACTGAAAGGGTATGCATCCTTGAACATGTTACATAGTATTGCCGAAAAGATGAGTTTTGTTTAAAAAAAAATGAGAGAATAAATACCTCACATAATTGTTCAGTTCAGTTTGATAAACATTTGTGGGAGTGGGAGTCTGCTCAATGCTAGCTGGTTTCTGAGGTTGCAGAAGTGAAAGGACAGTTTCCCAGAAACTCTTAATTTAGCGGGAAGAATTTGTCAAGTAAGTGTGAAATAAAAGCCATTTAAGAGTATCCCTTGGTTATAAGTGCTATATAAACATGAAGGCTTCTACCATGGATGACCATTCATAGGGCTGCTTCCCACTAGAACAGTATTACCATAAGTAATGTCTTATCATATCTTCTTTCCTTTTTTGGGGTGTGTGTGTGTGTGTGAGAGATATCAATCCAGAAAGCTCAGGATTGTTACAAGGAGTAAATATAATAACATCAATCAGGTCAACTGGAATTAGCCTCTGACACACAGTAGGCAGTGATTAGTGGAAGCTTTCTTTATCCCTAATCTGTATGTCATCTGAGTCTCAGAACAAGGGGAATCTCTCAGATTAACTCCCATGTTCTGGGCAGTGTTCTAGACATTAGAGGTACAACAATGAACAAAACAGATGCAAATATTTACCATCAGGGAGCTTACATTTTTGGGGGGAAGACAAATAATTAACAAGATAAAAATTAAAATATTAAGTGTGGTAGACAAGTGGGAAGGAGGAAAAATAAAGTGAAGAAGGGAGAACTGTAGTGTTGAGGGTGAGGGTTTGAACTTTCATGTTATTTATTTATTTATAAATATTTTTTTAATTAGAGAGAGAGCATACACAGACAAGCAAGGTGAGAAGGGAGAGGAAGAAGCAGACTCCCTGCTGAGCAGGGAGCCCAACAACCTGAGCTGAAGGCAGATGCCCAAGCGACTGATCCACCCAGGTGCTCCCAGCTTTGAATTTTTTTTTTTTTTTTTTTTAAAGATTTTATTTATTTATTTGACAGAGAGAAACACAGCGAGAGAGGGAACACAAGCAGGGGGAGTGAGAGAGGGGGAAGCAGGCTTCCCGCCGAGCCAGGAGCCTGATGTGGGGCTCGATCCCGGGTCTCCGGGACCATGACCTGAGCCGAAGGCAGTCGCTTAACCAACTGAGCCACCCAGGCGCCCCGCAGCTTTGAATTTTTAAATAAGGATCCAAAGAAGGCCTCACATGAGAATGTGACTTTTTTTTTTTTTTAAATATTTTATTTTATTTTTATTATTTTTTAAAGATTTTATTTATTTGACAGAGAGAAACACAGCCAGAGAGGGAACACAAGCAGGGGGAGTGAGAGAGGGAGAAGCAGGCTTCCCACAGAGCAGGGAGCCCGATGTGGGACTCGATCCCGGATCTCCGGGATCATGCCCTGAGCCGAAGGCAGTCGCCTAACCAACTGAGCCACCCAGGCGTCCCGAGAATGTGACTTTTGATTAAGACCTGAGGAAGATGAGAGAATGAGTTGGAGGAAGAGCATTCCAGGAAGAGGAAACAACAAATGCCAAAGCTCTGAAGCCAGACCTAGTATGTTTTAAGAACTAGCAGGAGGTGAGGGGGGCTGAAATGAAGTGATCAAAGGGGAGAGTAATAGAAGAGGTCAGAAGGTTGTGATGGGTCAGATCTTGTTGGGTCTTCTAGATCTTGGAAAGACGTAGCTTTTCCATGGAGTAAAATGGGAAGTCATTGATGGGAAGAATTACCTGATACAGCTTTTTTTCTACGTTTTCATAGACTCACTGTATTGTGTTGAGAATAGATGGAAGAGGGGATAGATCCCAAAGCAGGGAGACCAGGTAGGAGGCAGTTATATCAATCCTAGTGAGAAACATTGGTGGCTTAAATTAAGGCAGTGGAAGTAGGAGTAGTGAGAATTGATCTTTCAGATAGAACCGAAAAAGATTTGCTGTTTTTCGGACTGTTGTGGGTTGTTGGACTAGTTGTGAGGTATAAGAAAAAGAAGTGGAGAGAGACTTCAAAATTTTGACCTTTGCAGTTAAAAGGATGGAGTTGCCATTAACTGAACTGGGAAAAGACTTCAGGAAAACAAATTTCAAGGGAGAGGGTGAGTGAATATAAAAATATAGATCGCACTTGCATTCACGAGATTAGGTGAAGTGACCTTGGGAATGCATGGAGATGCAAAAGAAAAGAGGCCCGAGACTTGAGCCGAGGTCACCACAAAGTTTAGATACTGAGGATAAGCTGCCAGAATAACGGGAAAAAAACCAAAACTCCACCAAAACTCAGTGAGTATAGGGACTGGAAGCCAAGTGAAGAGTGTTTAAAAGAGGGCATAAAGTGATCAACTGTGTCACATTCTGCTAACGTATCAAGGAAGACGGTGGAGGTCATTGGTGACTGATAAGAACAGCAGTTGTGGTGTTATGGTGGGAATGAAAATCTGATTGATACAGGTTCAAAAGAATGAGAGGAAAGATGAGAAAGCAAATATAAATAGCTCTTTCTAGAAGCTTTGTTGTGAAGGGAAGTAGAGAAATGGATTGGTAACTGGCATGTTAGATGGAATTAAATAAAGGGGTTTTTGTGGGGGTGCCTGGGTGGCTCAGTTGGTTAAGCAACTGCTTTCGGCTCAGGTCATGATCCCAGAGATCTGGGATCGAGTCCCACATCGGGCTCCCTGCTCGGCGGGAAGCCTGCTTCTCCCTCTCTCACTCCCTCTGCTTGTGTTCCCTCTCTGGCTGTGTTTCTCTCTGTCAAATAAATAAAATCTTTAAAAAAAAAGGGGGGGGTTGTTTTACTTTTTTTTAATTTATTTTTTTAGGCAAGCCAAAAGGAGCAGATGCTAATAGGAGTAATCCTGAAGAAAGAGAAAAATCTGATAATGCGGGAGAAAGAGGAGGGAAATAACCAGAGTAATGTCATTTGTTTGGTGAGGGGCTAGAATCTGATGTATCTGGAGGGTTGGAGAGGGATTGGTACCCATGGTAATAGGGAAGAAGTTAGAGTGTATGTGCACAGTTTGGTAGGGAAATGTGGGAGCATGTGAAATTTCTCTTTTGGGTGATTGATTTTATTTAGACAAATGAGCAAAATCACTAGATGACAAAATAACTCCCGAGGTTAGAGAAAGCGTGAGCTAGTCTAAGAATGTAAGTAGTCTTGGCAAATACAGAACAATTGTCATGTTACATTTTGAGCCTACATGAAAATGATGATCATAAGTTTAAAGTTTAATTTTAATGAATAGAGTCGTATGTTTTCTTCCTCCCAAGACCTGTGCCAATGTAAGCAAAAAGTACATGGTCAATTGCATTTAACCAGGGCTGTGGCTTAATCAAATTAGTGTTAATACACGTGATAGAGGGCCAATGGAGTGATTATAAAAACTGACCAAGGAATTTAAACTAACCAGGATTAGGAGGGATGTTAGGATGTGAGGAAGGTGATGGAAATTACATGCCGGTAGGATCAGTAGATTAAATGTCCTGGTAAGCTGAAGGATTGTTAAAGTTGGAGTAACTATAGTGAGTGAACTGGAAAGATAAGAGATGGTGATTGGAGAATGAAATATTTGGAATTAAGATTATAGGAGATAGATAGTTGTTGGTAATGACAGGGTCAGAAGTATAACCGTGGGAATGTGAGGCTGAAGTAGGGTGGAATTCAAGATAACAGGGAAGAGGAGGTCAAGTAACAGGGAGGGCAGTATGTTGTAACCACTGTATAGTTATTGAAATTACCAAGACTTAATGGCAAGAATGGTATTGGAGAGAATAACAGTTTGCCAGGAACTACAATCTTTAAGGCATAAGTGGAAATAACAGGCTACAAGTTCAAGCCCCAGTGGTAGATGCGGAATGAGAGAAAAAACAGCCCCATTTGCCAGGGCTGCAGAGGATACATTGTCAGGGACTGCCAGATTTAACTGAGAGAAAGAAGGCAAGGGGTACATTCATAGAAGAGATTAAAGGTACAGAGATTAAAAAAAAAAAAAAAGGTACAAAGATTTGCTGATCTTGAGGTCCAAAGGGTACAGTGGAAAAACTCAGGAGGGGAGAGAGAAGAGGGTCAGAAAATAACAATGTACAGAGCCTCCTAGGAGTAAAGTCTTGGAAGATGAGGAATGGCCTGGGTGTCCTGGTGGTGGGGGTGGGTGCAGCAGCTAATGATATTCCCAGCTGAGGAGGAGGTGGTCTTTTCTAATTGTTTGTAGTAACATTATTCACATTGGTCTTTCAGTGACATTTGGAATAAAATATGATTTGCTGGGTAAAAAATAAAAATCCATGTGGATAATATGAATTTATTTGCAAATATTAAAAACATACTACTTTGGAATAAGAAACATAGACATATTAAAAAGACCTCAGGGGGCACCTGGGTGGCTCAATTGGTTAAGTGACTGCCTTCGGCTCGGGTCATGATCCCGGAGAACAGGGATCGAGCCCCGCATCGGGCTCCCAGCTTGGCAGGAAGCCTGCTTCTCCCTTTCTCACTCCCTCTGCTGTGTTCCCTCTCTCACTGTGTTTCTCTCTGTCAAATAAATAAATAAAATCTTTATTAAAAAAAAAAAGACCTCAGACAGATGTACACTTATTCTCCTACAAGAAGATATGTTTGGCGATACCAAAGCAGATCAGTATCTTGTTCTTAATTTTTTTTATTCAAACATTGATACCACTTTGTCTTTTTTACTAAGTCATTTTCCTTCCTGATGGACATGCTGGAATTCATTTTCAGGGAAGCAGGTTGATTCATCTGAAGGATCTGTTCAGAAATAGTTATTCCACATTTAAAAAAAAAAAAAAAAAAGGAAATCATCGTTCCAGATTACAAATCAAACTTGGAAATCCCAGTGGCACTTGAGGGAAGAAAAAGTCCTGCAGTGAGCTTCGATTTTATCTTGAAAAGCTAATAAATGGTGGTCAGACTTAAAGTTTATGATCATCTTTATCTAAAACAGAAAATCTGGAATGTTTTAAAAACCACTGTTTTCATGCTATAACATAGATAAACCTTGACATTATGCTAAGTGAAATAAGCCAGTCATAAGGGATGGATATATATATAAAATCTCCAATATTTAGGGAAAACATCCAGGAGAATGGGGTACATGGATTTAGGTTCTTTAGATCCCTATGCTTGTCTCTACCAAAGCATGTGGGTATCCTTATCTGACTATGTTTCCCTTCTCTGTTAGCTCCAAGGTCCTTCAGGGC
Source organism: Spilogale gracilis (assembly GCA_004023965.1). Lineage (NCBI taxonomy): Eukaryota > Metazoa > Chordata > Mammalia > Carnivora > Mephitidae > Spilogale > Spilogale gracilis. The sequence goes on along the minus strand of PITA01003008.1, from coordinate 61,088 downwards.
ATGTCCCATAATTATGTGGGGACTAGGCCTGGTAGAATATAAATACCCACTGAAGGTTTGTTGACGGAAGGAAGAAAGCAAGCAAGCATATTGGGAGCCACACAGGCTTGCTCCTTTAGCAATTGAGAATGTTCTAAAGACATGCTTTCTAGGAGCCCTGCTTGGCTCTGAATTATATCTGACAGCATATTCTGTTGTCTGTTATTCTTCCTCCATGTTCCTTCATTACTGCCTTCATCTCCTTCTTGGACTACTGCTGACCTCTAATCAAATGAACTAATGGTTGGTGGGTAGTTAGTTCACAGCAGGCATCATCTCAGATTATATTGATTCCTAGTTGTTCATTGGACATCTTTGCCTCTGCTTGTTCAAAACTGAAGGCCCTCTAGGTGCACTTGAGTGGCTTGGTTGGTAACAGGTCATGATCCCAGGATCCTGGGATAGAGCCCCGTGTTGGGCTTTCTGCTCAGCAGGAGGTCTGCTTTTCCCTCTCCCTCTCCCTCTGCCTCTTTCCTCCCCGGTTTGTGCGCTCTCTCTCTCTCTCTCTCTCTCTCTCTCTCTCTCTCATTCACAGATAAATAAAAATCTTTAAAAAAAAATGAATGCCATCTTTCAGTGCTTACCTGGAAACCCCTTACTTTCCCCTCATGGAGCTCTGCATACAGAAAGTCTCTAAATCCTATCAGTTATGATACAAAATAATTCCTGTGTTTGTTCTTTCTTTTGTATATCCATTCTTCCTTTCTAATGGAAACCTTGTTTCTTTTCTGCCAGTTCATATTCCATCCTCTCATGATATATGATATGCCACTTTGTTACTTTAGTCTTTCATGGCTCCCTGTTCATCTTCACAGCAGTTCTTTAGATTAAATGGTAGTATTCCCTTGTTAGAGATGAGGAGATAATTGCCTTCCCGTAGCAGATAGCCTCAAGGTGAAAGTTTGTCTTTTGAGGCTCTCTGATTACTCTTTTAAAACCTTAGACCAAGGAAGATGATGGTCCAAAGTCCTGGGTGTCCTGTAGACATTGTGGGTCCAAGCCATTGAAAACTGCACATGGTGAGGATGTTTCCCTAGATGCAGTGATGATAAAGTCACCATTCACTGCCATGTGTACTGTGGCAAAACATATATTGGCTTTTTGTCCTCCCCCACTTCCTAGGATGTAATTAACACTAGTTTTTCCACTCAACACAAGAGGAAACTGAAATTAAGTTTGCTATCCAAGATTTCACAGGTGCCATGACTTAAAAACCTATGTTCTTAACCATTACTGAAGTTTCCAGATAGCGTTTTACACATGTTTCTTCCCTAGGAAAGAGGACACCTTTATGTGCTATAAACTTGCTGTTGAGAGTTGCTGATCTGATGGGCTTCATGGGTTTGCCTCAGAAAACTAACATATTCTGGTAGAGTACTTTGAATAGGTTCTTCAGTGAATACCTTTATTTCTTTATATTTCCTTGGTATCCTGTGTCTCATGACAGATCGATCTAAAATGCTACCTAAGACTTATGACTAGCAAAAGGGGAAGAGGAATTTTATTGGGACCATGTTTTCATATAGCTAACTTGTTTGTCTTCCCATCTAATTGTCTGTTCATCTGTCCATCCAGAGAATGATCCAGTCTAAACTTAGAGACCCGGGTTTTGTTAAGAACCTAGTCTATGGGGCGCCTGGGTGGCTCAGTGGGTTAAAGCCTCTGCCTTCGGCTCAGGTCATGATCTCAGGGTCATATATACATATATATATATATATATGCAAATCTAGTCTCTTGTAAGTAACCATTAAAGAAGGACTTTAAGAAAAAAAAAAGGGGGGGGGACTTTAAGGATGCTGCTTTATAGCCTCTCTAGAAATGCCTGATGACTATTTCTTATAGCTGGGGATGTTATATAGCAAGTCTGCCTGTAACAACCCATTTCTGGCAAATTACAACTTTGCTTCAGAGGTGTGTGATAATTTAAGGTCATTGTATTATGTGGTTGTGAAACTGTTCTAAGCCATCAATTTGTTCAGCAAATAGTTTCCAGGTCCATACTGTGTGCCTGATTTTGTGCTAGGTAGTAGGAATGAAACTCTAACAAGACAAATCTCTGCTTTCATGGGCTTGGCAGGAGTTGGGAGTGTGATATAATCATGTTAGAGTGTGATAAATACTACAGAAGCTTCCCAGTGAAGGTAGCATCTAATAGAGCCCTGAAAAGAAGAGTAGGAGTGATCCAGATTAAGAGATAGGGTAGATTTGGGAGAACCCCTAAATGATGGAGAAGAGTGGTATTTCAGGCACAGAGAACAGCATGTGGAAAGACTCAGAGGCAAGACAATATGGCATGTTCAGGGGAACTCAAAGAAGATAAAATCTGCTGGATCATAAAGTGTGAAGGCAGGAAGAAGCTATTTCGAAAGTACAGCCATTTTAGGTATCACATCTAGATTGTGAAATAGCATGATGTCGTAGAAAGGACTGGACTTGGGATCTGAAGACCCAGATTTTAGTCCCTGGCTTTCCACTGGCTAACTATGGGATCTTGAACATATTATTTTACCTCTCAGATTCTGTTTTACCTGCAAAATGGTAATTGTTAAATTTTGCATCATTCTTTTAAGCTATAAAACTGCTGCTCTGTGAAATCCTTGCTCTGTTTTAAACGCTTTATTTTAATATAGCACTTCATTATGGTAATTCTTATACACAACTGTTTCCCCACTAAGAACAGGTCTTTTAAGAGCAGAGAATGAGGCAAGGTAAGTCCCAAGTACTTGTGAGGTTTAATGAATAATTGGATTCTATATTAAGGGAGATTCCCTCTGAAATTTGTTTGCCCTTAAAAAAAAACCCTTGAGAAGAAATTTTGTATTATTTGCAAGCATTTGACTTGAGAGACAATTTTTTTATGGTTTTGATTAGCAAAAAAAGCCATTTTCTGAAAGCTATTTCAATGGGCTGAATGCTCTGGAGGTTAGAATATGACATTTTGCAGATGAGCATATCATTTACAGGCAGGCACAAGAAATGTTTATTGAGGTTTTGCATGAAAAGATCTTTCTGTTAACTGTGGAAACCTATTTGATATTGAGATCCTATTGGCAGATCCTAGAAATCAGAGTTCTCCTCCATTTCACCTTTAGATTGAAACATTTTCTGAGATGAAACGATATATACAGAACTGTAAAATATGGAAATCTGATGTGCAATTTGATTACATTTGGTAGACAGTATAAAGAAGTAGACAGCTGCTATAAAAACTGGCCTTCCTTGTATATTGCCATAGTGATAGAATTAAGAAAAACCCCACAAAAACTGAATTTTCTTAAATTTGTTTGGTAAGAAGATGTGATGTTAAGCTTTTGAATTCCAATAAAAGGTTTCTTTTTATTTACCTATTAATTTATTCATCTTGACTAGTCAACAGATATTTAGTGAGCACTCTGCTTTATACCAGGCCCTTTTCTAGAAACTTATTAGTGAATAAAACAGATATAGTCCCTTGACCTCATGGTGCTTCAAATGTAGCAGGAAGAAAAGAATTGGGCAAGCAAATTACAGTTGAAATGAGTATTTATAATAGAGAAGTTCAGAGAGCTCTGGGATCTTAAAATGCCCTGTAACCATGCCTAAGCCAGCTTTCTGAGATGTTTCATAACAACTGTGTAGACACAATTGAGAAATGGGTCCAGCATGATAATATCCCTGCCATGTTTTCCCTCAGATACTATGCTCCAGGCTTTCAGAACTGCTCAACATTCTCTGTGCCTTGCTCTTTCATGGCATAGCCTCATGAATGCCCTTTCCTTCCCCTTCTCCTTCTGTAGACTTCCTGTCATCCTTCAAAACAGATCAAATGACACATTCTTTTGAAATCTTCAGCATCCCTCCCCCAATTAAATAGGATTAGGTTCGGCTATGACATTCTAAAATAACAGTGGTTTGGAAAAACAGGGTTTTATTCTCTCATGTAAAAGAAGTACAGAGGTGGGTAGTCCAGGCCTGATCTGGTTGTTCCATGAAATCATCAAGGAACCAGGCCCTACCATCTTTGATTTGAGACTTTCCATTCTCAAGGTTACTTCATGGAAAAGAAGGCTGATGGGTTCCAGTCATCATGTCCTAATTCTAGATAGCAAGAAGGAAGAAATAAGGGGAGAAAGCAGGGCACCTTTGCCAGATAACACTGTTCCTCTTAAGTAGCCTTTACCACAATATTCCAATTATATCTTACTGAGCAGAACTAATCACATAACCACACTTAACTGCAAAGTGGGCTGGGAATTAGAATCTTTTAACTGAGTGTTTTGCCACCTAGTGGTAGTCATCTGTTCCTTCCCCGACCACCACCCTTTAGTTCTTTAAATTTTCAGCACTCATTATAATAAAAGTACTATATTGCTATTAATTGTCAATTTCCATGTCTCTTTCTTTCTTTTATAAATACCACAGTGGTGGAAATTGTGTCCTGTTGTCTCTGAATTTGTAACACTTTGCATAAAGCCTGGCACAGGAGGAAATCTTCGTGTATATAAAATGAAGGTATTGAACTAAATGACAATTACTTTTAGCTATAAAAGATCTGTAATTATTTTTTGAATCACCAGTTCTTATTTTTAAACAGATTTATTGGGGTATAATTTACATATGATAAATTTCACCCTTAAATTAAGTCTACAAATTCAGTGTGTTTTAATAAATTTACAGAGTTGTGCAACTATCACCAAAATCCAAGTAAAGACCATTTTTATTACCACAAAGAGATCTGTTGCTTCCGTGTGCTGCCAACCCCATTTGTCCTCCAAGTCCCAGGTGACCAAATATCTACTTCCTACCTCTATAACTTTGCCTTTTCTGAACATTTTATATAAACAGACTCATACAATATTTGATCTTTTGCTCTTGCTGCTTTTGCTTGTCATAATATTTTCAATGTTAATTCATGTTGTGATATGTATCATTGGTTTGTTCCTTTTTATTGCTGATATTTTTGAAATTTTTATTAAATTTTCAAAGTCATTTTGTTTTGGCGATTGAATATATATCTTAATTTATTGCAAATTATTGTATTCATTATAATCTACTCTATATGAGATCTACTGCAGATAGAGACTAAATTAATTTCAGTAAAATATGGAAACTTTGTTTCAGTATAATTCCATTCCCCCTCCTGTATTTGGGCTCTTGTTTTTTGTTTTTTGTTTTTTAAGATTTTATTTATTAATTTGGAGAGAGAGAGAGAGGTGGAGGGGCAGAGAAGGAGAGGGCATCTTGGGCCGGCTCCATAATGAGCGGAGCCAGACACTGGGCTTGATCCCACAATCCTGAGATCATGGCCTGAGCCAAAACCGTAAGTTGAACACTTAACCGACTGAGCCATCCAGATGCCCTTGGGCTTTTGTTTTTATATAAATTTAATATTTATAATATTATATGACCAACCATATGGTTTTAGAGTTATTTTATATAGCTGTCCTTTAAATCTATTAAGAGAAAAAGAGAAAAATATTTATACTTTATATTCACCTAAGTAATAACCTTTATTGGTGCTCTTTATTTCTTCACGTGGATTTGAATTAGTCTCTAGTACCATTTCCTTTCAGCCTGATAGCTTTAAGTATTTCCCTCCCCTGCCCCAGTATTTCATTAGTATTTTTTGAAATGTGGGTACTACCGCTGAATTATCTCAGTCATTACTTTGTTTTTTATTTTTTTATTTTTCAGTGTTCCAAGATTCATTGTTTATGCTACACACTGGGGCGCCTGGGTGGCTGAGTTGGTTGGTGACTGCCTTCAGCTCAGGTCATGATCCCGGAGACCCGGGATTGAGCCCACATCAGGCTCCCTGCTCCATGGGAAGCCTGCTTCTCCCTCTCTCACTCCTCCTGCTTGTGTTCCTTCTCTAGCTGTATTTCTCTCTGTCAAATAAATAAATAAAGTCTTTTAAAAAAAAAAGTTAATGCTACACACCTAGTGCTCCATGCAATACGTGCCCTCAATACCCACCACCAGGCTCTCCCATTCCCCCACCCCCTCCCTTCCAAGACCCTCAGTTTGTTTCTGAGTCCAGAATCTCTTATGTTTCATCACCCTCCCCATTTATCCTACTTCCCATTTCCTTTCCTTTTTCTACTGTCCTTTGTATTATCTCAGTCATTACTTATATGGGAATGTCTTTATTTTTGCTTTCAGTTTTGAATGATAACTTTGCTGTTGTTATAAATTTTTTAAGGAGGATATTTTATTTTTTATTTCTATTTATTTATTTTTAGTAAGGTTGACATACAGTGTTATATTCATTTTAACTATACAGCTTAGTGATGTGATAAGTTTATACATTATGCTGTATTCACAAGTATAGCTATCGTCTGTCCAATTACATTGCTATGACTTACTCATTCCATAACTGGAGGTCTATATCTCCCTTTGCTCTTTACCCCTTTTGCCCCAACCCCCACCCCCTCCCCTCTGGCAATGAATCAGTTTGTTCTCTGTATTTATAGTTCTGATCCTACTTTTTGTTTATTCATTTTTTGTAGATTCCATTTATGAGTGGAATTGTATGGTATTTGCCTTTCTCAGTCTGACTTATTTCACTTAGCATAACCCTCCAGGTGCATCCTTGTAGGCTCAGATGGCATAGTCTCATCCTTTTTTATGGCTGTGTGATGTTCCATTGTTTATATTCCATTGTTTGTATTTATATATATTTTCTTTGTGCATTTGTTTCTTGAAGGACACTTAAATTGCTTCCATGTCTTGACTATTGTAAATAATGCTGCAATAAACATAGGAGTGCATATATCTTTTTGAGCTTGTATATTCATTTTTCCTGGGTATATACCCAGTAGTGGAATTATTGGGTCACATGGTATTTCTAATTTAATTTTTTGAGGAACCTCCAATACTATTTTCCACAGAAGCTGTACCAATTTACATTTCCACAGGCAGGGCACAGGGCTTCCTTTTCCTCCACATTCTTACTTTGTTGTTTGTTATCTTTTTGATTTATAGTTATTTGAACAGGCATAAAATAATATCTCATTGTGATTTTGATTTGCATTTCCCTGATAATAAGCCATATTGAGCATCTTTTCATATGTCTGTATGTCTTCTTTGGAAATATATCTGTTGAGATCCTCTCCCAATTTTTAATCTGATTGGGGTTTTTTGTTGTGGGTTTTGAGGGTTGTTTTTGTTTGTGTTTTGATGTTGAGTTATAAAAGTTCTTTCTATGTTTTGTCTATCATCCCCTTATCAGATATAACATTTGCAAGTATCTTCTCCCATTCAGTAGGTTATCTTTTTGTTTTGTTGATGGCTTCCTTCACCATGCAAAAGCTTTTTATTTTGATGTAGTCCCGCATTTTGGCTTTTGTTTCCCTTGCCTTAGGAGACATATCTAAAAAAATGTTGCTATGGCTGATGTTAGAGAAATTGTTCTCTTCTAGGATTTTTATGGTTTCAGGTCTCATGCTTAGGTCTTTATTCTGTTTTGAGTTTATTTTTGTGTATGGTGTAAGAAAGTGGTTCTGTTTCATTCTTTTATATGTAGCTGTCCAGTTTTCCCAGCACCATTTCTTGAAAAGACTTTTTCCCCTTGTATATTCTTGCCTCCTTTGTCATAGATTAATTGACCATGTAAATGTGGGTTTGTTTCTGGGGTCTCTGTTCCGTTGCCCTGTGTGTCTGTTTTTCATGGTAATACCATACTGTTTTATTACTAAAGCTTTGTAGTATATCTTGAAATCTGGAATTGTGATACTTCCAGCTTTGTTCTTTCTCAGGATTGCTTTGGCTATTGAGGCTCTTCTGTAGTTCCATAGGGGTTATAAATCTTGGTTAAGATACTTGCTTTTTATGTATCATTCCATTTTATGCACATTTTATGTATCATTCCTCTGCCTCTAGCTTCCCATTATTTCTGATGAGAAGTGAGCTGTTAATCTTCTTGTTCCTTTTTATCTGATAAATTATTTTCTCTTGCCACTTTCAAAAACTTCTGTTTGGCTTTCTGCAGTTTTTACCATGATGTGTACGGGTATGGATATTTTTTGTTTAGCCAACTTGGGGATCATCTATTTTAGGTATGTAGTTTGTTTTTAAAATCAATTTTAAGGGGCACCTGGGTGACTCAGTTGGTTGAGCGACTGCCTTCGGCTCAGGTCATGATCCCGGAGACTAGGATCGAGCTCCACATCGGGCTTCCTGCTTGGCGGGAAGCCCGCTTCTCCCTCTCTCACTCCCTCTCCTTGTGTTCCCTCTCTGGCTGTGTTTCTCTTTATCAAATAAATTAAAAAAAAAACTTTAATAAAATAAAATAAAATTTAGGAAGCTTTTGGCCATTATGTCTTCAAATATTTTTTTCTGCTCATATTTTTCTTCCCTCTTTCTGGAACTCCTATTACTTATATGTTGATTTGAGTTTCCCACAGTTCACTCACTCTGTTTATTTTCTTTTTGATTTTCAGTTTGCAAAATCTATATTGATCTGTCTTTGAGTTTGATGATTTTTTTCTTCTGCCAGCTCAAATTTGTTGTTGAGTTCCTCTTGACTATTTCATTTCAGAATACAATTTCCATTTGGGTTTTTTTTATAATTTCTGTATATTGATATTCTCTATTTGAGTTATCATCCTTTCATTTAATTCTTTAAATATGGTTTCCTTTGTTTCTTTTTAACATTATTTATAATACCTGTTTTGAAATATTTCTCTGCTGATTCCAACATCTGGGCCCCCTTGAGTTAGTATTTATAATCGTCTTTTTTTTTCTTGGTAAATGGAGCACTCTTCACTGTTTCTTTGCATGATTCATGATTTTTTGTTTGTTGTCTCTAAATAAAACATGTTTTATTTATTTTTAATTTATTCTTTTTATTAACGTTTTATTTGTTTCAGAGGTATGGGTCTGTGATTCATCAGTCCTACACAATTCATAGTGCTCACCATAGCACATACCCTCCCCAGTGTCCATCACCCAGCCACCCCATTCCTCTCTGCCCCCACCACTCCAGCAACCCTCAGTTTGTTTCCTGAGATGGTTTGTCTCCTTCTCTGGTTTCATCTTGTTTCATTTTTCCCTCCCTTCCCCTAGATCTTCTGCCTTGTTTCTCAAATACCGCGTCAGTGAGATCATATGATAATTGTCTTTCTCTGACTTGCTTCACTTAGCATAATACCCTCTAGTTCCATCCACGTTGTTGCAAATGGCAAGATTTCATTTTTGATGGCTGCACAGTATTCCTGCGTGTGTGTGTGTGTGTGTACCACATCTCTATCCATTCATCTGTCGATAGAAGTCTAGGTTCTTTCCGGGGCGCCTGGGTGGCTCAGTTGGTTGAGCGACTGCCTTCGGCTTAGGTCATGATCCCAGAGACCCGGGATCGAGTCCCACATCGGGCTCCCTGCCCGGCGGGAAGCCTGCTTCTCCCTCTCTCACTCCCCCTGCTTGTGTTCCCTCTCTGGCTGTGTTTCTCTCTGTCAAATAAATAAAATCTTAAAAAAAAAAAAACAAAACAAAGTCTAGGTTCTTTCCATAGTCCGGCTGTTGTGGACATTGCTGCTATAAACATTGGGGTGCATATGCCCCTTTGGATCACTACATTTGTATCTTTAGGGTAAATACCTATTAGCGCAATTGCTGGGTGTTAGGGTAGTTCTATTTTCAACTTTTTGAGGAACCTCCATACTGTTTTTCGGAGTGGCTGTACCACCTTGCACTTCCACCAAAAGTATAGAAGGGTTCCCCTTTCTCCACATCCTCTCCAACATCTGTCATTTCCTGACTTACTAATTTTAGCCATCCTAACTGGTATGAGGTGGTATCTCACTGTGGTTTTGATTTGTATTTCCCTGATGCCAAGTGATGTTGAGCACTTTTTCATGTGTCTCTTGGACATCCATTTGGATGTCTTCTTTGCAGAAATATCTGTTCATGCCTTCTGCTCATTTCTTGATTGGATTATTTATTCTTTGGGTTTGAGTTTGATAAATTCTTTATAGATTTTTGGATACTAACCCTTTATCTGATAAGACATTTCCAAATATCTTCTCCCATTCTGTTGGTTGTCTTTTGGTTTGTTGACTGTTTCCTTTGCTACACAAAAGCTTTTTATCTTGAAGTCCCGAAAGTTCATTTTTTCTGTTGCTTCCCTTGCCTTTGGTGATGTGTTTAGGAAGAAGTTGCTGTGGCTGAGGTCAAAGACGTTGCTGCCTGTCTCACACTGAGGTCTTTCATCCATTTTGAGTCTGTTTTTGTGCGTGGTGTAAGGAAATGGTCCAGTTGCATTCTTCTGCATGTGGTTGTCCAATTTTCCCAACACCATTTGTTGAAGAGACTGTCTTTTTTCCATTGGACAGACTTTCCTGCTTTGTTGAAGATTAGTTGACCATAGAGTTGAGAGTCCATTTCTGGGTTCTCTATTCTGTTCCATTGATTTGTGTGTTTGTCTTTGTGCCAGTACCATATTATCTTGATGATTACAGTTTTGTAATAGAGCTTAAAGTCCAGAATTGTGATGCCACCAGCTTTGCTTTTCTTTTTCAACATTCCCTTGGCTATTCAGGGTCTTTGCTAGTTCCATACAAATTTTAGGATTATTTGTTCCTGTTCTGTGAAAAAAGTTGATGTTATTTTGATAAGGATTGCATTAAATATGTAGATTGCTCTAGGTAGCATAGACATTTTCACAGTATTTGTTCTTCCAGTCCATGAGTGTGGAATGTTTTTCCATTTCTTTGTCTCTTCCTCAATTTCTTTCATGAGTATTCTATAGTTTTCTTTGCCTCTTTGGTTAGATTTATGCCTGGTATCTTGTGATTTGGAGTGCAATTGTAAATGGGATCAGCTCCTTGATTTCTCTTTCTTCTGTCTTGTTGTTCGTGTACAGAAATGCAACTGAGTTCTGTGCATTAATTTTATATCCTGAGAGTTTACTCAGTGAGTTCTAGCAGTTTTGGAGTGGGATCCTTTGAGTTTTCCCCATAAAGTATCATATCATCTGCAAAGTGTGAGTTTTGACTTCTTTGCCAATTCAGATGCCTTTTATTTCTTTTTGTTGTCTAATTGCCAAGGCTAGGACTTCTATTACTATGTTGAATTACAGTGGTGATAGTGGACAGCCCTGCCATGTTCCTAACCTCAGGTGGAAAAGCTCTCAGGTTTTCCCCATTGAGAATGATGTTCACTGTGGGTTTTTCCTAGATGGCTTTTATGATATTGAGGTGTGTACCCTCTATCCCTAAACGAAGAAGAGTTTTGATCAAGAAAGGATGTTGTACTTTGTCAAATACTTTTTCTGCATCTGTTGAGAGGATCATATGGTTCTTGTTCTTTCTTTTATTAATGTAGTGTATCACGATTGATTTGTGGATGTTGAACCATCCCTGAAGCCCAGGAATAAATCCCCCTTGGTAGTGGGGAATAATTTTTTTAATGTACAGTTGGGTCCTAGTGCCTAGTTTTTTGGTGAGAATCTTTGCATCCATGTTCATCAGGGATATTTGTCTGTAATTCTCCCTTTTGATGGGGTCTTTGTCTGATTTTGGGATCAAGGTAATACTGGCCTAATAAAGTGAGTTTGGAAGTTTTCCTTCCATTTCTATTTTTTGGAACAGTTTCAGAAGAATAAGTATTAATTCTTTTTTAAAAGTTTGGTAGAATTCCCCTGGGAAACCATCTGGCCCTGGGCTCTTATTTGTTGGGATATTTTTGATGACTGCTTCAGTTTCCTTACTGATTATGGACTTGCTTAGTTTTCTATTTCTTCCTGGTTCAGTTTTGGTAGTTTATAAGTCTCTAGGAATGCATCCATTTCTTCCAGCTTGCCTAATTTATTGGCGTATTGTTGCTCATACTATATTCTTATTATTGATTGTATTTCTTTGGTGTTGGTTATGATCTCTCCTCTTTCATTCATGATTTTATTTATTTGGTCTTTTTTCTTTTTGAGAAATCTGGCCAGGGTTTACCAATCTTATCAACTCTTTCAACGAACCAGCTCCTAGTTTTGTTGATACATTTGACTGTTCTTTTGGTTTCAATTTCATTGATTTCTGCTCTGATCTCTATTATTTCTCTTCTCCTACTAGGTTTAGGCTTTATTTGTTGTTCTTTCTCCAGCTCCTTTAGGTGCAGGGTTAGGTTGTGTATTTGAGACCTTTCTTGTTTCTTGAGAAAGACTTGAATTGCTGTATACTTTCCTCTTAGGACTGCCTTTGCTGCATCCCAAAGATTTTGAGCAGTTGAGGTTTCATTTTCATTTGTTTCTATGAATTTTTAAGATTCTTCTTTAATTTCCTGGTTGACCCAGTCATTCTTTAGTAGGATGCTCTTTAGCCTCCATGTATTTGAGTTCTTTCCAACTTTCCTCTTGTGATTGAATTTGAGTTTCAAAGCATTGTGGTCTGAAAATATGCAGGGAATGATCCCAGTCTTTGGGTACCGGTTGAGACCTGATTTGTGACCCAGGAGGTGATCTATTCTGGAGATTGTTCCCTGTGCACTACAGAAGAATGTGTATTCTGTTGCTTTGGGATGGAATGTTCTGAATATATCTGTGAAGTCCATCTGGTCCAGTGTGTCATTTAAAGCCCTTATTTCCTTCTTGATGTTTTGCTTAGATGATCTGTCCATTTCAGTGAGGGGGGTTCTTTGATTTTGTTATTAACTGGCTTATATAATTGGCTGCTCCCATGTTAGGGGCATAGATATTTACAATTGTAAGATCTTCTTGTTGGATAGACCCTTCAAGTATGATACAGTGTCCTTCTACCACTCTTACTTTAGTCTTTGGCTTAAAATCTAATTTGTCAGATATAAGGATTGCTTTTCCAGCTTTCTTTTGATGTCCATTAGCATGGTAAATGGTTTTCCACACCCTGACTTTAAATCTGGAGGTGTCTATGGGTCTAAAATCAATCTCTTGCAGACAGCATATTGACGGGTCTTGTTTCTTTTTAATCCAATCTCATACTCTTTGTCTTTTTATTGGGGCATTTAGCTCATTTACACTCAAGGTAACTATCGAAAGATATTAATTTGTGCCATTGTATTACCTGTAAGGTGACTGTTAGTGTATATTGTCTCTGTTCCTTTATGGTCTGTGTTACTTTTAGGCTCTCTTTGCCTGGAGGATCCCTTTCAATATTTCTCATAGGGCTGGTTTGGTGATTGGAAATTCTTTTAGCTTTTGTCTTGGAAGCTTTTTATCTCTCATTCTGTTTTCAGTGACAGCCTAGCTACATATAGTATTCTTGGCTGCATACTTTTCTTGTTTAGTGCCCTGAATATATCATGCCAGTCCTTTCTGGCCTGCCAGGTCTCTGTGGATAGGCCTGCATACAATCTAATGTTTCTACTGTTGTAGGTTACAGACCTCTTGTCCTGAGCTGCTTTTAGGATTTTCTTTTTGTCTCTGAGATTTTTAAGTTTTACTATTAGATGTCAGGGTATCGACCTATTTTTATTGATTTTGAGGGGGTCTTTGCTGTGACCCCTGGATTTTGATGCCTGTTTCCTTCCCCAAATTAGGGAAGTTTTCCACTTTAATGTGCTCCAGTACACCTTCTGCTCTTCTCTTTCTTCTTTTGGGATCCCAGTTATTTTAATATTGTTTTGTCTTATGGTATCATTTATCTCTCAGATTCTCCCCTCGCAATCCAGTAGTCTCTTTTTCTCAGCTTCTTTATTCTCCATTGTTTGTTCTTCTATATCACTGATTCTCTCTTCTGCCTCATTTATCATAGCAGTTAGCACCTCCGTTTTTAAATTGTACCTTATCAATAGCCTTTTTTAAAAAGATTTTATTTATTTATTTGACAGAGAGATCACAAGTAGGCAGAGAGGCAGGCAGAGAGAGAGGAGGAAGCAGGCTTCCTGCTGAGCAGAGAGCCCAATGCGGGTCTCGATCCCAGGACTCAGAGATCATGACCTGAGCCAAAGGCAGAGGCTTAACCCACTGAGCCACCCAGGTGCCCTTAATAGCCTTTTTTGATTTCAACTTAGATTTTATTTCTCCAGAAAGGGATTCTCTACTATCTGCTATGCTTTTTTTAAGCCCAGCTAGTATCTTTATAATCATCATTCTGAATTCTAGTTCTGACATCATACTAATGTCCATGTTAATTAGGTCCCTGGAAGTCTTTACTGCTTCTTGTTCCTTTTTTTTTTAAGTGAGTTTTCCCATGTTGTTATTTTGTCCAGAGAAGAATAGATGAATGAGAGAACAAAATGCTATAAAGGGTTACAGCAACCCTGGAAAAATATACACTAAAGAAATCAGAAGAGACCTGAAACCAGGGGGAAAAGAAACAAACAAACAAAAAAAGAATATGAGCAGGCTGATGAATAGAACAGAGCCACACATGAGATTTTGTATTTGGTCTGTTAGAAGAAACTGCCTCCCAAAATTTTAAAGAAAGAAAAACTTATATATATACAAAAATAGGGGTAAATACAATGAAGGGATGGAATATGAGTGTAAAAGTGAACGTTAAAAAAGATTTCTAAAAAGGAATTGATAAAATAAGAAGCTGGTTGAAAAAAAAATAGAAAATTTAAAAAAAAAGTAGAGAACATGATCAGTTGGGTGAATAGAACAAAGCCATTTGCTAGATTTAGGGTATATTTTGGTCTGTTAGAAGAAACTGCATCCCAAAATTTTAAAGAAAGAATACACACACACAAACACACATACACCAAAAGTAAGGGTAAATACAATGAAGTGATAGAATATGTAAAAATGAAAATTTAAAAATTTTAAAAAAGGATTTGTTAAGTTGGTTAGAAAAGGAAGGAAGAAAAATTCAAAAAAATAAAGAAAATTTTAAAAATTAACTTTGAGAGACTAAAGAATCAGGGGGAAAAACCCATGAATTCTGTGTGCTATGTTCCCCTAGTGCTGGAGTTTTGCAGTTCTCATTGATCAGTAAACTTGGGTCTTGGCTGGAGGTTTTTGTTGATCTTCCAGGGGAGGGGCCTGTTGCAGTGATTCTCAAATGTCTTTGCTGAAGGTGGATTGCACCACCCTTGCCAGGGTCCAGGCTAAGTAATCTGCTCGGGTTTGCTCTTGGTAGTTTTTGTTGCATGAAAGCCTTCCCCACAGCTTTGGAGGATGAGAATGAAAATGGTGGCCTTTCAATCTCCAGCCCAGAGGACCCGAGGACTCAGATCTCCCCTCCTCAGTTCACCTTCAGAGAAAAGCAGTCAGTCAATCCTGTCTCTTTGGTCTCCAGCCATACTCTGTGCTCACCCAGCCTGTGACTGAGTGTTTCTGTCTCTGGCACACGACCCCATTTGGAGTCTCCAAACCCAGGAGATTCCTGCCCTGCCCTCCTGTACTACTCCTCCTGGGGGAAGAAGGGGGGTCTCCTGGATCTGCCACTCTTGGGGTCCCTGCTCAAAGAGCAGTGGCCCGACTATGCTGCAGATCACCGTTTATGGCAACCCCGAGCTGAGAGCCCACTCTTCGGCTCATTCTTTGCAGCCAGCTTCTTGCTTCAATACCTGAGAGTTCTGCTATACTCAGGTACTCTCAGTCTTTCTGTGACTCCAAGGGTTCTGAGACTACACTGTCCCAGTGAGGGTTCCACCCCCTCAAAAAAAACATCCCTACTCACCATCCCTATTCCCTTCTTAGCCACCGGAGTGGCATCAGTGGAACGGACTTTTAAAAGTACTGATTTTGTGCTCTGCTGCTTTATGACTTGCCCATAGCCAGCTGACAGAGTCTCCCAACCCCTGCGGTCTATCTTCCAAAATATCCCCTCAGATTCACTTCTCTGCATGTCCTACGTTCTATGCTCAGCTTCAGATTAAATGAGCCCCCACTCTGGCACCAGTCATCTTCTTGGCCTGGCCTGACCTGACCTGCCCTGATGGAATTACTCCCAGGGAGCTGGGGTTGGGAGATAGGGGCAGCCCCAGGCTAAAATGCCAAAGATTCTCACTGTTCCTAGTATGGTTCAGTAATTTTTCTTTTTCTTTTCTTTCTTTATTTTTTTTTTAATATTTTATTTATTTGACAGAGAGAAACACAGCCAGAGAGGGAACACAAGCAGGGAGAGTGAGAGAGGGAGAAGCAGGCTTCCTGCCGAGCAGGGAGCCCGATGTGGGACTCGATCCTGGGTCTCCGGGATCATGACCTGAGCCGAAGGCAGTCGCCCAACCAACTGAGCCACCCAGGCGCCCCCCGTCTTTTCTTTATTTTTTAAAGTAGCCTCCATGCCCAGTCTGGGGCCCAGTGTGGGGCTTGAACCAATGACACTAAGATCAAGACCTGAGCAGAGATTACAAGTCGGATGCTTAACCAACTGAGCCATCCAGGTGCCCTAGTTCAGTACTTTTTCTCAGATAGACATTTCTCAATTTGATATATGCCTTTGGTTAATTTTCAGCAGCCTAAATTGGTTGCTTTTGGCCATTTTGTCCAGTTTTATTGTTGCTTTTTGGGGAGAGTGTTTGCTACCAGTTTAAGAATTCCAGAACTTTAAGAATTCCCCAGCTAGGGGTGCCTGGGTGGCTCAGTTGGTTAAGCCACTGCCTTCAGCTCAGGTCATGAGCCTGGAGTCCCAGGATCGAGTTCCACATTGGACTCCCAGCTCCGCGGGGAGTCTGCTTCTCCTTCTGACCTTCTCCCCTCTCATGCTCTCTCACTCACTCACTCACTCTGTCTCTCAAATAAATAAGTAAAATATTTTTAAAAAAGGAATTCCCCAGCTAGACCATAACCTCCTTTGATCAGACACCATCTTTCTTTCTTCTCTACAGTTTCCATCCAATGTGAATTAAACCTTTGAGCTTTCATTTCTTTATCTGTCAAATGAAATTAAAGTATAAACACTTTGTAAATAGTAAGATTCTCTGAAAATTTTAAAGCAGTTTGTAAGCTACAACACTGGTTCTTAACACTGCAACCTATTGTGCATGTACTACTTCCTGCCCTTACTTACTTTGTGACCTTGTATTATTCATTTGCCTTTTCTCAGCCTCACTCTTTTCATCTGTAACATGAAAGTTGATATGTGTGTGCATATATAGAACAACAGAAAACAGATCAGTGGTTGTCACAGGCTGGGAATTGGTGGGAAGGTATTGACTACAAAGATGAGAGAATTTTGGGGGGTGGTGAAAATGCTTTATATCTTACTTGTAGGGGAGTACTTATATGATTGTACATTATTCAGAGCTCATAGAACTGTATACTGAAAGGGATGTTTCACTATATGTAAATACACTTCAATAAATCTGTCTTTTAAAAAAAAAACATCTTAAAAAAAAACCTTACAACAACTCTACAAAGTATGTAATATTCTTTTCCATTTTGAAGCTAGAGGAAGCTGAAGCTCAGAAAGGTCAGTGGACTTGCCTGTGTCCTCACATTTGGTCTGTGGCAGTTCCAGGATTTGAACCTAAATCTGCCTGATCACAGATTTTGTGATCTTCCTACTCATTTTTAGCTGTCCCTGAGACTATTAGCAGTGTGTGGATTCTCTTGTCTTGAAAGCCAGGAACCCTCTCTTCCTGTGAGCAACTTCCCCAGACTTGACTATCACATTTTTCATCTAAATTTTGAACCTCTGGCAGATCTCATTTCTGTCAGTCATTAGTTGGGTTTGTAATTGATACTGTTGTGGAGTGCTGCCCAGGCATGATCTCCTTTTGAGGCTGCGGCCCTCGTTTTGGACCAGCAGTAGACCAGTTCCAAAGCTGATGCATTTCTTCAGTTATGAAAAGCAGTTTCATACCTTGCCCAGTCAACAACACAAGGTACCTTCTCAGTAGGAGAGTGACCAGATGTTTATAGGGCCAGCTGTACTGCTTAGCACTTTAACAGTCTCACTTACCCCAGCTTATTTAGCAGAGAACTAGCTGGGCAGAAGACAGATCCCAGGCAGGGAAAGTGTACAAGTAGTCTTCTGTGTTGTTGTTGTTGTTGTCACATCAGCACGGTCATCATTTACCTCTGCATGCCACCCCCTAGTTTGCAATATATTTTTGACATTCTGACATCTCTCTTAATTCTCCCAGTACCTTTTGGAGAGTGCTTATATTTAGAGAGAGAGTGTTACTTGGCTGTATTCTTGGATAACTCTGGCTGTCAGGTTTTCTCCTTAAGAGGTGCTGAAATATATATCTCCTGTAACTTTCATCCTCAACTTTTTCTGATTTCAGTTTGTCAACTGTTGGTAGTTTAGTCTGTTGCTCTGGGATGATTTGCCAAGGTTGCCCATTGGGTACACTTCAGGAAGTTCTAGCCTTTGAAATTGACCAGTGACATTTCCCTTTTTGCCTGTTTGACCGCCCTACCTTTCTCTCCTTGGGAACCTATTTTTACTCCACCTTTCCTTCCAGAACCCTGGAGAGACTTAATTAATTGCAGAGCAATTGTCATCAAGCCAGCTGTTCACCGCCTATCTTGACATTTGACTTGTTTCCTATCCTGAGGTGCTACAGGAGAAGTTAATGACCTAAAAAATTGCCCATCCATCATGTGAGCCTGGTTAGGAGGGAATTGTTTGATTTTTATAAAGTATAAATAATACATTTGTAGAGACAAGTTTTTTAAATGTGTTGGCCTTTATGTTAGAGATGGTTCCTTAAACAAGATGGGACAAATTGGCTGGCTAATAGAGTTTAATGACAGATTTTTCCATTAATCAGAATGAAGAATGTGCTTCATTAAGGTAATTAACAGACACTTGTACAGGTGGTACTTATTGCACACAAATTTTCAAGTTTATTTCTTCCCAAATAATACATTTTGAAAGAGGTCTTGGCTATGTTTCCTTGTTTGCATTAAAATGATGAGTGCCCATAAATTTCTATTTTTCCCAATCTGGTGGTAACTGGTATCTTGTACGCTGCAGGTGCAAAGGATCGGTAAGACATTTGCTGCTGTTGGGCTCCCCGGTAGAAGTGCATCCTTTCCTAGCTCCTGGACTAGCATCCTTAGAATTAGAAAGTACCTCAGAGTCTAAACTAATTGATTTTACATCAGGACGTGGGACTACAGTGAGGCAAAGTGACTCGGCCAGTGCCACACAGTATACTGGTGGCAGAGTCATCTGTGGGATAGTGGGTCTGGTTCTCAATTGAAAGGCAAAAGGCCTGGGTTGGCATTAGGCAAGTTGTATCACCTCTCTTCTCAGTATGTTCATCTGTATAATGAGCAAAGTGTATAGCATAGGACCAAGTACAAACATATGGCTTTTTCTTTAGTCATCTTTCTGCTGTACCATGTTCTCTGTGAGTGTAAATTGAAGATTATACAGGGGAAGCAAATGTCAGGGAAAACGAGCAATCAGTAATCAATATTGTTTTTTCTTTTGTTTCTCTGTAGGTTCCTCAGTCTTCCACAATGAACCCTGTGTATAGCCCCGTGCAGCCTGGGGCTCCTTACGGCAACCCTAAGAACATGGCCTACACAGGTAAGTGGTATGAGAATAGTTCTTGTTGGAAAAATGGTGATTAAGGACAATACCAGGTAACTTGCTGAATGACTTTTGGTGTACTTTACCATAGCCTCCAAAAGCTCTGATAGAGCTTGGCAACTTATGGAAGAGATATATGTCTGTGGTC
Source organism: Spilogale gracilis (assembly GCA_004023965.1). NCBI lineage: Eukaryota > Metazoa > Chordata > Mammalia > Carnivora > Mephitidae > Spilogale > Spilogale gracilis. The sequence goes on along the minus strand of PITA01003008.1, from coordinate 41,519 downwards.
CAGTTCTTATAACTAAGCATTATTGAACTGTCAACTAGGGGAAAGGAAAGGAGGTAAAATTTATTTATTGAGTACTTACCATACGCCTGGCCCTATAATCACTTTCACATATGTTTAATTTTAATGTTATTCCTTTTTATGATGAGTAATATTCCATTTATACACACACACACACCCATCTTTTTTATCCATTCATCTGTCAGTGAACATTTGGGTTGCTTCTGTAATTTGGCTATTGCAAAAAATGCACAACAAACAGAGGGGTGCATTTATCTTTTCAAAGTAGCATTTTCATTTTCTTTGGGTAAATACACAGTAGTGGTATTATTGGATCATATGGTGTTTTTGTTTTTAATTTTTTTGAGGAACCTCCATACTGTTTTCCACAGTGTCTACCAATTTACATTCTCATCAGCAGTGCACAAGGGATCCTTTTTCTCTACATCCTTACCCGCACTTGTTGTTTCTTATTTTTCTTATTTTAGCAGGAAGTGATAACTCATTATGGTTTTGATTTGTATTTTCCTGATGATGAGTGATGTGGAGCATCTTTTCATGTGTGTGTTTGCTGTTTTTATATCTTCTTTGGAAAAATGTCTATTCAGATCTTCTGCCTATTTTTAATTGGATTATTTGATGTTTTGGGTGTTGTGTAAGTTCTGTATATATTTTGGACAGATCCTCTTCCCATTTTTAATTGGATTATTTGGATTTTTTGGTGTTGTCTAAGTTCTTTATATATTTTGGATATTAATCCCTATTGGATGTATCACTTGCAGGTATCTTCTCCCATTCAGCACATTGCCTTTCCGTTTTGTTGATGGTTTCCTTCACTGTGCAAAAACTTTATTTTGATGTAGTCCCAATGGTTTATTTTTGCTTTTGTTTCCCTGCCTGCATTGGCCAGTATCAAAGAGATTGCTATCTATGTTTTCTTTTAAGAATTTTATGGTTTCAGGGCGCCTGGGTGGCTCAGTGGGTTAATAAAGCCTCTGCCTTCAGCTCAGGTCATGGTCTCAGGGTCCTGGGATCGACCCCTGCATCGGGCTCTCTGCTCAGCAGGGAGCCTGCTTCCTCCTCTCTCTCTGCCTGCCTCTCTGCCTACTTGTGATCTCTCTCTCTGTCAAATAAATAAATAAAATTAAAAAAAAAAAAGAATTTTATGGTTTCAGTTCTCACACTTAGGACTTTAATCCATTTTGAGTTTATTTTTGTGTATGGTGTAAGAAGGTGGTCCAGGTTTATTCTTTTGCAAATAGCTGCCCAGTTTTCCCATGCCATTTATTAAAGAGACTGTCTTTTCCCCATATATTCTTGCCTCCTTTGTCATAGGTTAATTAACCATATAAATACATAAATATGGATTTATTTCTGGACTCTTTGTTCTATTCCATTGATCTGTGTGTGTACTTTTATGTCAGAGTCATACTGCTTTGATTTCGAGCTGCTATCAGGGTTAAATGAGGTAGTAAAAGGCCCTGAGCATGTAATATCTGGCACAAAGTAAACACTTAAAAATGTTATTTACAAATAAATAAAGATGGGTAAAATATGGTAATAGAAGAAAATGAGAAAATGTATTTATGTTGTCTAGCATGGTGCTTAGCATATCATGGGCCTTCAAAAATATAGTATTCCTTGGGGTGCCTGGGTGGCTTAGTCGTTAAGGATCTGCCTTCGGCTCAGGTCATGAGCCCCGCTTCGGGCTCCCTGCTCGGCGGGAAGCCTGCTTCTCCCTCTCCCACTCCCCCTGCCTATGTTCCCTCTCTTTCTGTGTCGCTCTCTGTCAAATAAATAAATAAAATCTTAATTAAAAAATACAGTATTCCAAGGTGAAGGCAACAGTATGAATAAACGCGTGGGGAAGTAGGAAAGTATGGTCAGTATCCTGTCAGTACTTTAGATTAGCTGGAGTAAAGAGTAGAAAAGGGGAAAAGTTGGGGGGAGCACCAGGCTGGCTCAATCAGAAGAGCATGCAACTCTTGATCTCAAGTTTGAGCCCCATGCTGGCTGTGGAGATTACTTAAAAAAAATAAAATCTCGGGCAGCTAGGGTTGAGCTCCAGACTCTTAGTTTTGGCTCAGGTCATGATCTTGGGGTGGTGAGATGGAACCCCACACTGGGCTGTGTGCTAGGCGTCAAATCTAGGATTCTCAGTCCCTCTCCCTCTGCACACAACTCCTCTCTCACTCCCTCTCTCTTCTGCACTCAGCTCCTCTCTCACTCCCCCTTTCTCTCCCCCCTTACCCACTCCCAGGCTTGCTTGTACATGGGTTCGCTTTCTCTCTCAAATAAATCTTTTTTAAAAATGAATAATAAAAATTTTTATTAAAAAAAAAGAAAAGAAGAGGGGAAAAGTAGGGAAATCATGCTCAAAAAGTAGATGAGCAATGGTCGTAATGGCAGGACTGGAGGTGGGGAGGCAGAGAGTTTTGGCCCAGAAGAGAGCCATTGGCAGTGAATGGAATGTACTGGTTCCTTCTTATAACTTTGCACTTTACTGTATATTCTGTATCACTTCCTAGACTGAAACTGGAGGGATCTCCGAGAACTCTTTCTCTGATTGTTCCGTACTTTGTTCTATAAGAATACTAGGGTGGTGCTTCAGAAACTCCTCAAGTATGGGATTTGATTTTTTTCAAAATATTTAGAACTATTTTTATAAAGAACTATTTATAAATGTTAAAAATTTAGAACTATTTTTATACGCATAAAATGAACAATGTGTTAACTTAAGCTCCTAAGAATGCATGTTAACTTAAGAAAAAAAACACCAGTAGTTGCAGCTACTTATGTTTGTAAATCAGGATTTTCTCAATGCTAGGCAACCTAAATAACATTTGGAAGTATGTTGGTGGTCGAGCCTGGTAGAACTAGAGCTGTTATCACTAACTTTCAATTTCATATGTTTGTGTTTATCACAACAGCCTTATTCTTATCCTATGTAACCTTAATAGTAAATATTTTGAAATTTCTGTTTGAAAATATTGACTGTAAAATAAAATTGTTGTATGTTTATTCTAATAAAATTAATTCCAGTAAGTAGGACCCACTGATCAGTAGTTGCTTTTTTTCCTTCCCTCTTTAGTGTCTCAGCAGTCTAAGTTCCTTTGGCAGAGACTGCTCTGGCACACAGAACCCAGGGGAATCCTGTGGATTTCCTGTGATCCTGGCTGCCTTCATTCTCACTGAATTCCTAAAGTTGAGTAAGAAGAAAACAGTTGCATTTATCTATTGATTTGCTCAAGTGCCGGGAGCTGGCCCCAGCAACTGTCTGTCAGAGATCCCCGAAGGTGGTGACGGAGTTGGCGAAAAAAAAGAGGGGACCGGACGCGAAGAGTGGTGTGGGGATCTCCTTTCCCTGAAAACTGTGTCTTCAGGGTTCTTTATTGAAAGCTTTTTAGTTACATCAATCTAGATTTAAGCAAACAGTTGTTTCTGTCTATCTTGCTCTCTTTGCTTCTGTCTCTCTTGCTTTCTGCTTCTCTGTTTCTGTTTCTCTTTTTCTCACTCAGTCTGTCTTCGTCTCCGTCTCTCAGACTCTCAGTCTCTGTCTCCATCTCTCAGTCTCCCTCTCTCTGTCTCTCCGTCTTTGTCTCTCTCGACTGTCAAGGGTCGCAGTCTTTTATTATTCCCAAGTGAGGAAGTTGGGTGGTGCAGTTGAATCTAACTGCTTTTGCACCCGCCCTAGAGACAGGATTAGTATTGTTACTGCAGGGTACAGAGTGATTGCTTAAACTCACAGAAGTTGAGACCATTGAGGCAGAGGGATTAAGGAATACAGATAAAAGATACAGAGATATGATTACCAGGAGGAGGATTAAATGGAACTATATGTCTTGGATAAGCACACAAAGGACATATTGCCCTGGCCCACAGTTTAAGTGGCTTTCCCGATTCTAGGTGGGGAAAGCCCAGAACGGGCTTTCATTCACATTCATGGGTAACTCCACCAGAATTTCTGGTGGCTTGGGCATGGAGGGAAGGGCGGACCGCGCACTGTCCCCGACACTCAAGAAAGATGAGGCAGTGTGATAATACTGGAAAGGATATGGACCTTGTTTCTACTTGGCACGTGGTAGAACTTGGTAAATGTATTTTGACTGAATGAACAACAACCAGATTCAAATCCCATCCTTGTTAGGTAATAGCTAGGTGACTTTGGACAAGCTACTTAACCTCCCTAAATTTAAATGTCTGTTATAAACTGGAATAATATTACTTATTCCATACGATAGTTGTAAGAATTAGAGATAAATCGTACTCCTCCCAAGGGAGAGAGGGAAGATTGTCTTTGTTTCTGCTAAGTCTGAAACTATATATTTTTTTAAAGATTTTATTTATTTATTTGACAGAAACACAGTGAGAGAGGGAACACAAACAGGGGGAGTGAGAGAGGGAGAAGCAGGCCTCCCGCCGAGCAGGGTGCCCGGGGCTGATCCCAAGTCTCCGGGATCTTGACCTGAGCCTGAGCCGAAGGCAGTTGCTTAACCAGCTGAGCCACCCAGGCATCCCTGAAACTATATTTTAAGTTAATATCTCTGCTGCAGATTCTGGGACCATATAGGAAAAATAAACTCCACACAAGTAGAATAAAATCAGACTTCACACAAGCCAAAGCTTTATATTCTTAGGGAAACTTTCTTTTTAAATCTAAGCTTCCTGTTGTCTCTCTGTAGTCTTTCTTTCTTTCTCTTTCTTTCTTCCTTCCTTTCTTTCTTTCTTTCTTTCTTTCTTTCTTTCTTTCTTTCTTTCTTTCCTTCTTTTCTTTCTTTCTTTTCTTTCTTTCTTTTCTTTCTTTCTTTTCTTTAAATTGGCAATATAACTCCTCTAAAATCCAAGCTTTATGGAGAGGAATTTGAGTTCCAACTCATGACCTCTCCAGGGCCCAAAGCCTCATCTCCCACCCCCAGTAGCTATAAAAAAGCAAGCTCTTTAATTGCCCAGACCAAAAAACCTTCCCATAGCAGTTCAACATCAGCCATGAGAGTTTTGACTTTTTTAGTTTCCTCTTTAATTTTTCACCCCTGGGATTTATTTTTCTTTGTTAAAAAAAAAAATCTCAACTCTGTGGGGTGCCTGGGTGGCTCAGTCAGTGAAGCGTCTGCCTTTGGCTCAAGTTATGATCCCAGGGTCCTGGATTCAAGGCCCTCACTGGGCTCTCTGCTCAACAGGGAGCATGCTTCTCCTTCCCTCTCTGCCTGCTTCTCCCTCCCCCTGCCTGCTTCTCCCCCTCTTTGTGCTCTCTTTCTCTCTGTCAAGTAAGTAAGTAAGTAAATAAATAAATAAAATCTTAAAAAAAAAAGTCAACTCTGCTTATGTTTGTTACATAATATGAAATGTTTCACTTTATCCAGCTTTTCCGGGTGTTATGTAGTAGGCAAATTATCAGGTTATCTGCTCCATAGTGCTGGAAATAGAAGACCTAAGTAAGATAATTTGTAAACAAATGCTAAATATCATGCATTAAAGCAAACATTTGTTATTGTTAGTAACAGTAGTGGTTATGTTAAAGAGTATTATCATTTGGCAAACACATGCTAAGTACTTTTTATGTGTTATAATCTTATCATAAACCTCATAGTACTCGTCTTTTACTGTTAAAAAAATTGATAGTTTAATTCAGGTTGTAAGACTTGGCCACTGTATATTTCTCCTAAAAGATGAGAGAAAGACTGGGACTCAGGTCTTTGTGATTTCAAAGTGTACATGCTTCCTTACAGTAAGCTAATCTGTCTTAAAATATGTACTTTCACTGTTTCCAGTGATAAGCTAGGTGAGAGGGTTGTTTTTCAGTCTCAGAGGATCAAGGACTAGGGAGCCTTACCTTTGAGGGGCTAGAAGTAGGCTCCTGGCCAGCAGTTTGGGGTAGGCAGTGCAGTGCAGTAGAAGGAAAAGTGAAAGTTCAAGTCCATTGTGGTATCATCTGCTTCAGAGGTAATGAGGTTGGGACGTTGGGAAAACTCCTGATTTGAAATTCTCTGTGAAATCTGAGAGGGAAATAAAATATCACTTCACAGTTAATGGTTCCAATACCAATTTTCACGTGTGGGTCTTTCCTCACACACACACAATTCTCTAATACCAGTTGGGTGTCCTGGCGTTCAACTCAATTCTGGTGCATCTACCTGGCAATAGCATCAGATTCCAGAGGTTGAGGGCTCAGTCCCACAAGACTATCCCCACTTCGGATGCTAATTGCAAGTCCATGTAGTTACCTGTGCTTCTGACTGATAGCCTGTGAATCAGAGGTTTCCACAACCACTGTCTTGAGTCCAAATAATCTTCTAGAACAGCTCATAGAACACAGTAAAGCAGTTTACTCACTAGATTACTGGCTTATTATAAAAGGATGTAATTCAGGAATAGGTAGATAGAAGACATGCATGGGCAAGGAATGTAGAAACGGGCATGAAGCTTCCATGCCTGCTCCAAAGGGTGCCATTTTCCTAACCCCTCCCTGTGTTCACCAACCTGCAAGCTCTCTAAACCTTGTCCTTTTTGGCTTCTGTGGTGACTTCATTACGTAGACATGATTGAGCAAACTACTGGCCTTTGGCAGTTGATTCAACCTGCAGCCCCTCTCCACATAGGTCAGGGATTGGATAGGACTGGAAGTTCCAACTTTCCAGTCACATTTTTTGTTCCCCTGGCAACCAGCCCCCATTGCTTTCCAGAAATCATCTCATTAACATAAACTCAAGGTGTGGTTGAGAGGAGTTTGTTACGAATACCAAGACATCTTTATGGCTCTTATCACTTAGGAAATTCCAAGGGTTTTAGGAGCTCTGTCCCAGGAATGAAGACGAAGACCAAATGTATATTTCCTGTTACAAATCACAATATCATAGCAATAAATATATTCCAGCGAACAGCTATCTTCTGGCCAGTTGACCTTTTTAAAGTTCCTTTATCGAGTTCTTACTGTGTGCCAAAAACTGAGCTCGGTGTTTGACAGACAATATTTTTATACTTGCAACAGACCTATGAAGTGGTTACAATTAGCTCCTTATGCATTTTGGAAAGGAGAATTTAGAGAATACATTCACGTACTTCAAAACACTTAAAACATAGATAGTATAGTTTACTGAATGTTTGTCTCCCCCTAAATTCATATGTTGAAGTTCTAATTCCCCATGTGATGGTATTTGAAGATGGAGCCTTTCTGAGATAATTAGATTTGGTTGAGGTCATGAGAATGGGGTCCTTATGATGGGATTAGTGCCCTTATAGGAAGAGGAAGAGATACCAGAGCTCTCTCTCTGCCATGTAAGGATGCAGCAAGAGGGCTGCCATTAGCGAGGCAGAAAAAGAACCCTCACTAGAACTCAACTGGGCTGACATTCTGATCTCATATTTCCATCCTCCAGACAGTGAGAAATGTCAATTGTTTAAGCCACTCAGCTTGTGGTATTTTAGTATGGCAGTCTTAGCTGGTTAATAAAGATAGTAAGTACAATGAACACTTGAATACCCTTTATATAGATTTACTATGGCAGGGAACTCTTCACAGTATGGAGCATTTCTTTTTCTGTAAGGCCTCAGAAACATTTCTCTGCCAGAAGTTTGCAGTGTAGACAAGACCTAAGTATTCTCCACACTTCTTCTCTTTTCTTTTTTTCTTTTCTTAAAATGTTCTGATGGTGAGAGCATCCAGACATCACAAGAGATCTCGAATAGATACTGAAAAGAAGATGGGTTTTGGAGGCTGTCAGATCTGGGGTGGAATCTAGGCTCTGCCTCTAATTAGCTGTAGAACCTTGGGCAAGTTACTTAAAATTTCTCAATCTCAGTTTCCTCAACTGTAAAATGGGGTACTGATCTATACAGATGGTTGGTTCACAGGTCCATGAAAATGTTCGTGATGCCTAAGGTACCATGCTGGGCTCATAGTTGGTGCTCAGTTAATAGTTGTTACAATGCACAGCAATAAGCATATCTCTACTGGGGAAGGAGTGTGGGGTAAAGAGTTAGTTATTTAGATTCTGCCACTTAAAAACTATGTAATGTCAGATAAATTATTAAACTTTTTCAAGCCTTAGTATATCATCTGAAAAAAAAAGGAAAAAAATAAAAACATTAGGACTTTATTCTTCATAAAACAGCTGAGAGTCCTAAATGTAACAGGGCCAGCCATTGACTTGTAGGGAAGTTTCCAAAACCCAACTAAAAGAATTCTGAACAGATGGACCTCTTAAAGTAGCTCATCGTTTTAGGTGAGAAGATGGAGAAATGTTCTTGCAGGACACGTTGGAGCGGAGTCTCCCTATTTCGGGTCGGTGTATTTATTGTCTGTCTACCGCAGAGTAACAATCAAGGTTTCATCCTTGAAAATCCTCCTTGTCTGTAACCTCTCCAGGCTTCTACTCAGTCCTCTGCTGGCCCATACTAGCTCCCATGCTCTCCCCACTCTTGTGCTGGGCCCTAAATGAATTTCCTGCTTTCATCTAGCAGCAAATATCTGTTGAAATACTTCAAATACCCTAACAAAACGCATGACCCTCAAGGTTGGAAAATTAGGAAATTGATATGTTCAAAGACTTCACTGTCATTTTCAGTTTTTTTCTAGAATACTTTTTTTGCGTAAAAACAACTTAAGAAACATATTTGTATTTGACATGGTTTTTCAACTAGGGGACCTTGATAATTAAGCTGACAGCCTGCATATACGGTGAATAATCTGATATAATGTGATATTAAAAAAGAATATCTGTCTCTGCAGTGACCCAAGCCCTGCACCCTTCATCTTCCTTTGTGAAGATCACCTGATAGAGATTTTAAGACTGACTAGTTCTTTGCAAAGAACTTTTGTGGGGGGTTCTCCCTCACATTTATTTCTTATAACAAGTTTAAGGAGGTAGTCCCTATTTTCCAGATGAAATGACTAGGGTTTCCCAAGGTCACACTGTATAGCAAAGCCAAAACTCCAGACTTTCTGCATTACAAAGCAAGAGTTTTACTGCTCTAGCCTGCTTGGCTATATCTTGGACACTGTAGAGATTAGGATCTTGGGTGAGCCTGGGAAATGGATTCTGGTTCCTGCAACTGCTCCACAAAACCCCCTTTTTTTTTTTTTTTTTTTTTTTTTTTTTTTACAAAACCCCCTTTTGATAGTCAAACTGATCTCTACTCAGAAAAGACTTCTGAGGTCACTTAAGTTTTTAACCCATGACTGAAAAAGGTCTTTAAGAAGAATTCTTACTAACTGTTCTCACTGTGGTTATTAGTAATCTCCTTGTTGTTAAATCCAGTGGACCCTTGTCAGTCTTCATCCTAATTTGACATTCCTATATCATCTAATGTTCCAGATTCATCCCTTCTGGAAGTTTTGTTTTTCCTTTTCATTGATTACAACATAATTTTTCTGTTTGCTTATTTTTCCATTTGTTTTTTCCTTTCTTCCTCTCTGGCTATCCTGAATCTGTCTGCTTTCCAGTTTTTCTTTCCCCACTCACTCAGGAAAAGTTGGTGTTGCCGAGGAGCCGTTTCTCTTCCACCTTAGTTCCAGCTACTGTCTGTAGGCTGATGATTCATAAACTCTAGCTCTGCAGCAAACCTCTCTTCTGAGCTTCAGACCAGTCTATCCAGCTATCTTCTGAACATCTTCTCCATAAATGTCTCACACTTTACTCAAATGTATCATGTCTAAAACTGAGCCTTTTATTTTTCCCTATAATTCATTTTTCCTTTTATCAGTTTGTAATTGGTACCATCATTCACCTATTCCCTCAAATCAGAAACATAAGAGTCATTCTTGATATCTCTTTTTCTTTTGCCTTCTAAAATTATTTACTAAGTCCTATCTTTTTTTTAAATTTATTTATTCTGTGGAGAGAGAGTATGTGAGTAGGGGGTGAGGGGGCGAGCAGAGGCAGAGAGAGAATCTCAAGCAGATTCCCCATTGAGCACAGAGCCCCACTTGGGGCTCAGTCCCAGGACCCTGAGATCATGGCCTGAGCTGAAGTCAAGAGTTGACCGCTTAACCGACTGAACCACCCAGGCACCGCAGTCCTATTTTTTTTTTAATTGTGGTAAAATACACATAAAATTGTTTGCCATCTTAATAATTTTTAAGTGTACAGTTCAGTCCCATTAAGTGATTAAGTTGTTCAAAGTGATCAAATTGTGGTACAAGCATCACCACCGTCCATACATAGAAATCTTTTCATCTTACAAACCTGAAACTGTATACCTATGAAATAACAGTTCCTTATTCTTCCCCTTTCCCCAATCTCTGGCAACCACCATTCTGTATACCGCGTGTCTCTGTGAGTTTGACTACTCTGTATACCTCATACAAATGGAATTATACAGTATTTATCCTTTTATTTCACTCACCATAATATCCTCAGAGTTGATCTATGTGTTGTATGTGTCAGCATTTCCTTCATTTTTTAGGCTGAATGATATTTCCTTGTATGTTTAGGCCACATTTCTTAATCCATTCATCTCTCGATGAACACCAGGTTGCTTTCACTTTGGGGCTATGGTGAATATACTGGCTATGAACATGGATACACAAATATCTCTTTGAAACCTTGCTTTCAGTTCTTTTGAGTATACATCCAGAGGTGGAATTGCTAGATCATATGACAGTTCTGTTTTTAATTTTTTGAGAACCCTCAGTACTGTTTTCCACACTGACTGCACCATGTTATACTCCTACCAACAGGGCACAAGTGTTCTATATCCTTGCCAACATTTGTTTTTTATTTTTTAAAATTCATTTTTTTTAAAGATTTATTTATTTGAGAGAGAAGGAGAGAGAGAATCCAAGGCTGGCTATATACATAATATTGGAGGTTTGAAGACAGCTTTTCCTTACTAAGAAGCTCAAAGGAATTGCCAGACTTCAATTATCATTGTTCTAAAAAAAGAAAATTTGCTATAAACCAAGTTTCTCTGAGGATCTGTACTATCTCTACATAATTCATAAGTAGTAAAATCTCCCTGTGTCATCTGATCCATCCACAGGGGTTGACCAGTCACAACAGATTATCCAGATTAAATGTCCTGAGTCTCAGTTCATTTACCTACAAAGCAAGAACAGTTTCTTCTACACTGGCTCCTTGTCCCAGACTCTCCTTGCCATGGCAGACGGCTACTCACTTCTGTCTTCCTTTCCTCCTCCCCTCCCCTTTTCAGAATTTACTGAGAATCTATTCTGTACCAGTCCCTGTGTCAGGTGCTGGTGGAATACATGCATACTTCGGAGATATTGCAGGTTCCATTCCAGACCACCTGAATAAAGTGAATATTGCAATGAAGTGAGTCAAACGAATTTTTCTGTTTCCCAGTGCATATAAAAGTTATGTTTGGGGGTGCCTCGGGGGCTCAGTCAGTTAAACGTCCAACTCTTGATTTCAGCTCAGGCCATGACCTCAGGGTGTGAGATGGAGGCCACTCAGTGGGGAGTCTGCTCAAGATTCTATCTGCCCCTCCACCTGCTCGCTCCTGCTCTCTCTTTCTTTCTCTCTCATAAGTAAATATTTTTTTAAAAAGTTAAATTTACACTGTACTGTAGTCTATTAAGTGTGCAGTAGCATCATGTCTAAAAAAATGTACATACCTTATTTAAAAATATTGCTAAAAAAATATAAACCATCATCTGAGCTTTCAGCAAATAGTAATCACCAATCACAGGTCACCATAACAAATATGATAATGAAAAAGTTTGAAATATTGTGAGAATAACCAAAATGTGACACAGAAACATGAAACAAGCAAATGCTGTTGGCAAAATCATACTGAGACTTGCTATAAACCTTCAGTTTATTAAAAAAATGCAATAAAATGAGGTATGCCCGTAATGATGACTCACAACAAAACAATGGCTACTAATGCTTTAGTACCTAATAAGAGCATAACTATATACCAGATGTTTTACACATGAGTGTCTTGGAAAATAAAAAACAGCATAAGGTGAATAGAAAGAGAACTAATTTAGCTTTCAAAGTTTGGGTTCTTTTCCGCCTTTAGTATCTGTCAGTCCATCTATCTCTCTAAAAAAATACTCAATATTCATGGAACATCAAGGGCTGAGTACTAGAAACACAGAAGTAAATCAGATATTGAATTCATGGTGAACTATAATAAGTGTTTTCGTTAGGTAGTTATGAGACCACAGGTTCCTCACCTGAGAAGAGGATTAGACCTGATGATCTCTAGTGAAGCTATAGTTCTAAATAAAAACATATTGCCAGGCACCATCTGGAATAAAAATACAGGTACATAAGATGAGTAGGAAATGGGTTAGAAGGATCTGAATGGTCAGGTCATAAAAACCTTGTCTTGCAAGCTAAGAAGTTTGGACTTTAACCAAAGGGCAGTGAAGTATCATCAAGGGGTTCTAAGTACTGGAATGAGGTGGTCTAATTTTCAAATTAGAAAAATAATTTTGGCTGCTATGTAAAGAATGCACTGGGGAGAAGGTATGTGACAAGTCAGGAAGACCAGTTAGGGGAAAATGTGAATAATTCAGGAAAGAGTAATAATGGCCTGATAAGGATGGAAAAGAAAGGCCAAATCTGAGAAACACAAAGGGTTTTATAAAAAAATAAAAATAAAAACAAGTGTGTTGCCTGGGTGACTCAGTTGGTTAAGCTACTGACTTTTAGTTTCAGCTTAGTTCATGATCTTAGTCCTGGAATCAAGCCCCACATTGACCTCCATGTTCAGGGGTGTCTGCTTGAGGGTTCTCTCTCCCTCTCCATCTGCCCCTCTCCCCGCTCACACAGGCTCCATCTCTCTCTCTCTCTCTCTCTCTCTCTCTCTCTCTCTCTCAAATAAATAAATAAATCTTTAAAACAAACAAAAATTGACTCTCCAATGACAGATTTTCTCTGAAGCTTGAGAAGAGAGGGCCCACAAAACCCCTGATAATAATGAATAAGAGGTACAGTAATTTACAACTTAGAAAATTCTTTTTTTTTAAAGATTGTATTTATTTATTTGACCGAGAGAGCACAAGCAGGGGGAGCAGCAGGCAGAGGGAGAGGGAGCAGCAGGCTGCCCGCTGAGGAGGGAGCCCACTGTGGGGCCCAGTCCCAGCACCCTGGGGTCATGACCTGAGTCAAAGGCAGATGCTTACCAGCCTGAGCCACCTAGGCGCCCCACAACTTAGGAAATTCTTTAACCATTTGTAATTTCATTGAGTCCTTACAAGAGTACTATGTGATAGAAATTTTAATAAATTGAGTAAATTGCAAGGCCACAACTAGAGCTTAGGTTTACTTGACTCCAAATCCAAATCCAGTGCTCTTCCTGCTCCACCAAGTTGTCAAGCAAAGCCTCTTTGGGTTTTGGAGAGAACTCACGGGCAGTGAGTGTGTCTGCCTTTGCTATATTGTGTGTGAGGTTGGTAGAAAAAGCAGATGGATTAAATCTTGTTTGGGCAAGAGTCATGCGCATTAAACTAATTTGCTGTTTGTTTATGACTGATTTACTTTCCTGGATCACAAAATGATTTCCCACTTCTGTAGAAAAGATCAACCTTTTCTCCCAAAGAAAACAGTGTTGTTGACAGTATTGCATTATTATTCCCTTGCTCCTTGTTGCCTTCCTGTTCTCTGTAGTTATTCATTTATTTCCTATCTTTCTAGACTGTGCACTCCTTGAAGGCAGCAGTCATGTACCTCCTGTGTTTAGAACAGAGCAGGTAGTTACTTATTAAATATTCATTGGATTAAATTATTAATCATTATGTTTATATTAATTATAATGTGACTTTTACTGTTGATACTTATAGTAATAGCTACCAGTAATGACTATCAGTCTGGAGTGCCACACTCTTTACAAACATTGTCTCCAGTTCTCTTAATAACCCTACAAGGGAGAACTATTATCACTGTGCATGTGAGGGAATAAGGTTCAACTATATATGATTTTTTAAAGATTTTGTTTGTTTATTTGAGAGAGAGCACGAACAAGGGGGAGAGCAAGAGGGAGAAACTGACTCCTCACTGAGCAGGCAGCCCAATGCTGGGCTTGTTCCCTGGATCATGACCCAAGCTGAAGGGAGACACTTCACTGAATGATCCACCCAGGAACCCAGGTTCCAACTGTATTAAGTAACTTGCCCAAGGTCATGGAAGCTTTTAAGTGTCACCTTAAGGGTGAAGTATAAGTAGACTTAATTTTTTTTTACTTTATTACAGCAAAATATACATAACATGTGCTATTTTAACCATTTTAAGTGTATAATTTATTGACATAAGTACCTCTAAGTGTTGTGTAATGATCCCCAGTATTTCCAGAACTTTTTCATCATCCCAAATGGAAATTCTGTGTCCATGAAATAGTAATTCCTCATTTCCCCTCCCTCTAGAACCTCTAATCTCAGTCTATGAATTTGTCTATTTGAAATATTTCTCATAAGTGGAATCATATAATATTTGTCCTTTTACTTGGCTTATTTCACTTAGCATACTGTTTTCAAGGTTCATCCATGTTGTACTGTGTACCAAAACTTCACTCTTTTTTATGACTGAATAATATTTCACACAGTGTATCTGCCACATTTTATTTATGCATTCATTTGTTTCTTTAAATCTTCTGGAATAAACTTCAGCCAGGGGAGGTTGGACCATGGTTGCCAGCCTCTGTGCTGGCCCCTCAGCCATCCAAAGCAGTCATCAGCAAAGACGTACGTAAAACCTATATTTGGAGGACAAGGTCCTTGTTGCTCACCCTAGATGAAAAAACCGGCACAAAGGAGGTTAAACTGCTTTTCCAAGTCATAGAAGATTTCATTAGTTTTGCCAGGCTTTAAAGACCCCTCTCTGACCTCTGTGCCATGATGAATGAGGGGAAGACCTATAATAAAATAGTTTATTTATTTTGGCTCAGTTTTCTCATCCAGAAAATGAGGTTGCTCTGCAGGTTGCTTTAGAAGCTGTTAAAGGGAAAGGTAGGCCAAGTGGGTGCCCCCTTGCCCTCCAGTAGAGATCTGCTATTGCCTATTTTATATATTAGACTTCCAGATGAGATTTTATCTGGCAAAAAAAGGTTCTGCTGCTTCCCAGGGAGTTAAATGAACTGCTCAAGATAAACTCTGACCTTCCAATTTCCTTATACACTCTCTTCTTCAAATTGTAAGATTATCAGTTTTATGAAGACACACACATAAAGTGACTGTGTGTCCTTTGTGTGTACTGCTTCTCTATGGACTCCCCAACTTAACCAGCACAGATTAAGAAGGGGAAGGACACAGAAATGTAAGGAGATAGTTACAGTACAGTGAGACAAATGCTGTGAGAAAGGAATGTGCAGCTATGTTCCAAAGTCTGACATAATAAATAGATGTACAGGGGTGCCTGGGTGGCTCAGTTGTTAAGCGTTTGCCTTCAGCTCAGGTCATGATCCTGGAGACCCGAGATCGAGCCCCACATTGGGTTCCCTGCTCGGCAGGAAGCCTGCTTCTGTCTCTCTCCCCCTGCTTATGTTCCCTCTCTAGCTGCGTTTCTCTCTGTCAAATAAATAAATAAAATCTTTTAAATAAATAGATAAATAAATAAAATAGATGTACAGAGTGCTATGAAAACTTAGTGGGTAAGTGGGAGAGGCCACAACTCTGGCAGAGGTTGGTGTCAGGAAAGCCTGAGCAATCAAGCATGGAACTAGGTCTTAAAGCACAAGGAAGGGCGCCTGGGTGGCTCAGTTGGTTCAGCGACTGCCTTCGGCTCAGGTCATGATCCCAGAGACCTGGGATCGAGTCCCACATCGGGCTCCCTGCTCAGCGGGAAGCCTGCTTCTCCCTCTCTCACTCCCCCTGCTTGTGTTCCCCCTCTCGCTGTGTTTCTCTCTGTCAAATAAAATCTTAAAAAAAAAAAAAAAAAAAGGCACAAGGAAGAAATAAGTTCCAGGTCTGCTGCTCATGACTCAAGACACTGGACAAGACCTACCCATCTCTCTTGTCTTCCCTTCCATCCAGGCTGAAGGGCTTAGATGAGATTGTGGGGCTTAGATGAGATAACATTCTGGGCATTGATTTATAATTTTTTGTTAGCTCTGTTTCATTATAAAACAACTCGCTAACTCATTCCCTTAATCTATTTCTTTTGCCTCTTCTTGAACAAAATTTTCTGTGCTCCTTCTTAAGAGCCCCTGGTATTAATGAAGAGTTCAGAAAACAGGAAAATGAGGTGAGCTAAGAACCCTCCCTTACAGTGACAGCTTTTGTCAGCCCAGGGGTTCTTACCACAGAGCTCTTGACATTCTTGGGCAAGATCAGTATGAAACCATGAAAGCTTTTTCACAAGTATCCTTCTGTGAAAGTTCGGATATTGCCATAGCCACCACCAGTGCCCTTGTCCTGCTCATTAAGCTCCTGCAATTTAATTTAATTTTCTGTTAGTTACTTATGGTTCTCAGTCAGTGGAAATACAATGTTGTGGCCATGAATACAGTTGAAAATTGGTGGGATATTGACAAAGGACGTGAAGAGCTTTTGGCTGTGCTACATAGATTTTCACTGGACTCACTCCTGTTGTTTAATGTAGTGTGGAGAGCCCCTGATAAAACTCAGAGGCCTGAGTTGGACTGCTGGCTCGACCTTGAAACAAAGATTTACTTGAACAACTCACTTTACTTTCAGAGGACCTCAGTTTCCTCCTCTATAAAGTAGGAATAATAACGCCTACCTTATCTATCCCTTGTCTGAGACTCTAAGGAGATAATTGATCTGTAAGAGCTTTTTAAAGCTCTTACTCCAACTCCAGCAGGAGTGGACTCTTTTTAAAGCTCTTACTCCAACTCCAGCAGGAGTGGACCCTGGTCCATGATTGCACTAACTGTTTTTATCCTGGGGGTTAACTGTTTGGGCAGACTGAGGCCTGGGAGGCCTGGATGTTGATGAGATTAGCAACTTTGCTGGTGCTGAAACATTTTTTTTTGCATGTTTTAAAGAGAACTCCCTGGCATTTGGGGGTAGGATTGGCCTGCTTCCCGGAGTTGCACTTCCCAAGGAATCACAGGTTTCTTCTTTACAACTGACATATAGAGCTTGGAAAGAAAGGGACACCTGGGTAGAGAGGACGCCTTCTTATGCCCCCAGACACTACAGAGTAAGTTCGTTTCTCCTGTGGATGGGTTAATAAAACAGCTATCTATTATTAACAGTAATGGTTGCTATTTGTTGGGCATCCATTATTGGCAATGCACAGTGTTTTGGAAACTTTCCTACCCAAGTGTACTTGACATCGGGGAGAACAAACTCATCCCTGGATTGGCTGGGGGTGAGGGGCAGATAGCACAGAGCAGGAACTCCAAGGTTAAAATTTATTTGAAGCCTGTGTCTTATCTTCAAAATGCATATGAATTTCCTCTTAAGTCACCGTTGTATAGTCATAGTTGTTTTCTGTACAACAAATAATTTAAATTGTTTACTACTCCCTGCTATAATTTCCCTACCAAGAAAGTACATCATATTTGTTCATTTACCCTTTAGTATATTGTCGAGTACCACAGGAGTTCCTACACCCAGTTTGAGAACAATATCATCGTTATTTTAGTTAACCCTTATTTTCCTAAGTTTTAATAGATGTAGACCTAAATCAAGAAAGATGGAAAGACTTGTCCCTGTCACAGAACCAGAAAGCAGTGGAGCCAGAATCAAGTCTGAGTTTGGATATTCCATATTCTTAATCACCGAGCTACATGTAGTCTGTATTATTTACTGCCTTATAATTGTTTATATGTCTGTATATTATAGATGATCACTGTGTCCTCAGTGCTTAATAGGGTGCCTAATACAAAATAAACTCTCATTGAATGTTGATTGGTTGAATGAATAAATGACTAAATTATCAGGCCCCTAATAATGAAACCTTTTCAGAGGTCCATAAGTATCTGGCAAATTGACGTTGGAATAAACGTTTTTGTCCTAAGATTCTTCTCTAAAGCAGTGATGCACAGTTAGCTCTAGCCCAGTACCTCCACAGAGAAAATGATAATATTTATAGAGAACTCTGGATAAATAGACAAGGCTTTCCAGGAGGTCCTGTGCTCCCATTCCTCCCAAACATCCTATGTGCTTAAGGAATTAATATCTTAATTCACCTGTAACCCCTTGACAGCACCTAAGCTACCATGAATGGTTTCTAAGAATTATTTGGTTTTTATTTGTCTTTCCATTTCCCCAGAATACATTCACACACATTCTATTTGCTCCATCCCTGTACCTATCCATCCCTCATCATTGCTGTCATGAACACAAGTATATTGTAAAGCTTGAGAGTTCAGACCCAATGGTGGGTTTCCATCGTCTCTGTCACTTATTAATTTATATCTTAAAGCAGTGGCTTCTAAGTGTAGCCCCAGGTGTAGGAATTTGTCAGAGATGAGACTTATTAGGCCCTACCCCAGACCTGTGGAATCAGAAACGTCGGAGGTGGTTCCCAACAATCTGTTTTCACAAGCTCCCTAAATGATTCTGCCATCAAGTGTAAGTGTTCAATAAATAGGCATTCTCTTCTCTCCATTCTGTGAGCTTGTCTAGGAGTCTTGCCATTTATTAATGCTGTAATTTCTCTGGGAAATGCACTTTGCGTTCCAAACAGCTTTAAAAGCAGAGATCATGTGTCAGTTATGATGTGTTAGCTGTGTCAGAGGGGTGGCTGGCCCCTTCTCCGACAGTTTGGGACATCTGTGAGCAGGCAGCCTAAACCTTGGACCTGGGAATAGGTTGCAGCTTCCAGCAAGATAGTCAGCAGTCCTATCTTTTTCCCTGCACATGTGAGGAAAACTAAATAATTGACCCCCAAAATTGTCTTTAAAAGGACTCATGTTGGGTGAGGTCAAAAGTGTGATTACTTGAAAATTGCTCTGCTGGTGGGGAAGGTACTTGAATTTAAGTGTCTAAATCAGATTTTTGCTATTACTGCTCTCAGCAGGAAAAGAAGCAGAAAAAATCAATAGTCTGTGGTCCTGTTTAAGCTACAAAATCACACTTCTTCTTACCTCCAAGGTCTCTGGGTGCCAGGGAGAGATTTTGGCTTTCATTGTCACCACAGGTGCTGTCAGGATTGTAAGTTTATGCTGAGTTCCTTGCACTCTGTTCTCTTATACGTAAATGGTAGGAGGTCTGGAACCTTTGTGGGACCATGAGACAAGTAAGTATGAGCATCCAAGACCTGGCTCCAAACCTTCCTTCCCTCTTCCCTCCTTAGGGTAGACCCTGAGTTGAGAGAATTGAATTCAGAAATGCAGATAAGGGGTGCCTGGGTGGCACAGTCAGTTAAATGTCCGACTCTTAGTTTCAGTGCAGGTTGTGATCGCAGGGTTGTGCAGACTCTGCTCAAGACTCTCTCCCTATCCCTTGCCCACCCTCCCCCAAATAAATAAATAAATAAATCTTTTTAAAAAAATGCAGACAAAAGGGCTTGGCACTATGTCTAAAAGGAGTGGCCTATTCCTGAGTAGCTATATTGTGATTTAGGTTACTAGCAATCCTTGAGTTTCTGGAGGAGCTTGGAACCTTGAGAAGAAGGCTCAGTGACCGGTATTATTATAATCATTTCATCATTTGAGTACCCATTCCCTACCAAGTCCAGTGCTAAGTGTTTCTTATATCACTTAATGGTTAAGACTGCCTAGTTTTGTTTTGTTTTTTTTGTTTTTTTGGTTTTGTTTTTGTTTTTAAGATTTTTTTTATTTATTTGACAGAGAGAAACACAGCGAGAGAGGGAACACAAGCAGGGGGAGTGAGAGAGGGAGAAGCAGGCTTCACCACCCAGCAGGGAGCCTGATGTGGGACTCGATCCCGGGTCTCCGGGATCATGACCTGAGCCGAAGGCAGTCGCTCAACCAACTGAGCCACCCAGGCACCCCATGACTCCCTAGTTTTGAATCTTAGCTCTATCATTTGATTACTATGTATCATTTTTAAATACCTGAAGATGCTACTGGAAAACAGTAATTACTGATGGTAGCTTAAACAAGGAAAGTATGTTTTTCTTACATTAAAAAAAAATGTCTGGGGGTACCGGGGTGGTTCAGTGCCTGCAGCTCAGCAGGGAGTCTGCTTTTCCCTCTCCCTCTGCCCCTTATACTCTCTATCTCTCTCAGATAAATTTAAAAAGAAAAATTTTTTTAAAGATTATCTTTTCTCCTCTCGCTGACCCCTCCCCCCACTTGTGCTTATATGCTCTTTAACAATAACACAATTGTAATGAACAGTCCAGAAATGAAATTAAAATAATTCCATTTACAATAACATCAAATGAATAAAATAATTAGGGATAAATTTAACAAAAGAAGTACAAAACTTTGAAAACTACAAAAAATATTGTTGAAAGAAATTAAGGATCCAAATAATTGGAAAATATCCCATGTTCATGGATTGAAAGACTTAATATTTTTTAAGATGGTAATAGTTACCAAATCGATCTACAAATTCAATATAATCCCTGTCAAAATCCTTGCTGGTTTGTTTACAGATTTTGACAAGCTCTTACTAAAATTCATGTGGAAATTCAGAGGACCCATGTTAGCCAAAACAATCTTGAAAAAGAACAAAGTTGGAGAACCCACACTTACCAATTTCAAGGCTTATTAGAAAAGTATGATAATAATGACGATGTGGTTTTGGCATAAGGGTAGACATGGATCAGTGGGATAGAGTTGAGTACCCAGAAATCAGCTTTCACATTTATGGTCAATTTTCAACAAGTGTACCAAGAACAGTTCAATAGGGAAAGAATAATCTTTTCAACAAATGGTACTAGGACACTGTATATCCACATATGAAAGAATGAAATACCTCACAGGGCATGCAAATATTAACTCAAAATGGATCTAAATATAAGAGCTAAAACTATAAAATTTATACAGGAAAACTTGGAGATAAATCTTTGTGAGCTATATTTGGCAGTAGTTTCTTAGATATAATACCAATATCACAAACAGCTAAAGGAAAAAATAGATAAGTCGGACTTCATCAAAAGTAAAAACTCATGTTTCAAAGGAACACCAACAAGAAAGCAAAAAGGCACCCCACGGAATGGGATAAAATATTTTCAAATTATCTGTCTGATAAGGGACTTGTATCGAGACTGTATCAACAACTCTTACAATTCAGTAACAAGAAGACAAATCCAATTAAGAAATATGCGAGGAAATGGCTAATAAGCACATGTTTGACATAATTATCAGGGAAATGCAAATTAAAACCATAATCAGATACCACTTTTTACCCCGTAGGATGGCTGTAATAAAAAAATCTGCTATTAACAAGTGTTGACAAGGATGTGGAGAAATTGAAGATACTCATACTGCTGGTGGGAATCTAAAAAATGGTGTAGCCACTTTGGAAAACTGTCTGGTCATTCCTCAAAAAGGTTCCTGTCTCTGACTTTGCTTATATTGTTTTGTTTTGTTTGTTTATTTTTGCTTTTGTTTTGTTTGGATGTCAGTCCTTATCTTTGCCTGTCAGAATCCTGCTGTCTCACAAGGCCCACTCAAAATCCAGTTTCCCAACTCTGCTAGATTGTGTATCTTTCAGGTATTACAAAATTGCCCTTCAGAATGCTTTTACTGATTCCCATGGTTTTAGATCTTTCCCAACACTTGATATTGTCACACTTTAAAATTTGTGCCAGTCTGATAGGTATGAAATATTTTATTCCATTTATTTGCATTTTGCTGATAAGTAATATGATTGAACACCTTTTCCTCTTCTCTTTTTCCCTAATCATTTGAGTGATTTCTTCTGTGAATCCCATGGTTAGATTCTGCTGGCTTATTTTTATTTTCTTTTTGATTAATATGAGTTCTTTTTTTTAAATTTTATTTATTTGAGAAAGAGAGACAGATAGCAACAGAGATAGTGAGCAGGAGCAGGGTGGAGAAGGAGAAGCAGGAGCAGGGAGGAGAGGGAGAAGCAGGCTCCCCTGCTGAGCAGGGATAGGACTCTGGGATCATGACCTGAGCCCAAGACAGATGTTTAACTGACAGTCACCCAGCTGCCCCCAATATGAACTTTTTTCAGGATGTATTTGTTACAAATACCTTTTCTCACTCTGTACTTGTTTTTGAACTTTGTTTAAATTTTGGTGAGTTAATTTATCAACCTTTTGTGATTTTTCCTTTTGGTCTCATCAAAGAAATACTTTCTAATCCCAAGGTCAAACTATATTCATTATATTCTCTTTTTTTTTTTTTTCATAATTGTTTTAAGAGGTTTTTTTTTAATATTTAGATATTTGGTCTTTCTGGAATTATAGAAGTATGAGGTGGGGATCTAATATTTCTTTTTCAGATGGAAAAAAACAAGTATTCCACTGTGTTTTGTTGAATTTGAATTTGAGCAAGATTCTTCCCTTCACCAGAAATCTTAAAACAGATATATCTGTGTGTGTGTGTGTATGTGTGTATGTGTGTGTGTATATATATATATCTGTGTATCTATATATATCTTAAAACAGAATAGAAGAATGAGTTGACTTGGGAGGGAAAGGAATTTGTGGACCAAATCATCAATTTGCAAAATTTCATCTTGTTCTTTTATTTCTTTTTTAGAAGATAAATACAGGGAGGGTGGGACTCATTCACCAAACAATTTGTGAAGTGCTGAGTACCTCTCATCTGCCTTCATAGATGCATTAAATGCATAAGTAGTAGTAAAAGAAGCAGCCCAATCCTGGAGTGGAGGTTAAGACTGAATAGGCCATTTACTTTCCATTAAAATTTCTCCCATACCCTATACTGGCAAATAGGGAGCTTTGGAAAACTGTTAAGGAATTTTTCCACCTCAGGAACAGCACACACTTGGCCATATGTGCTTACCTAAGGAGCAGTTTTATTATTAGTTTTAATGTAACTGATTTTCTTTTTGTTGTTGATGATAGTGTCTTTTTGCACTAAAGACATATCAAGTTAAGCCTGCTCTGGGTTTAGCAGCTTTCTTCTTCTAGAGCTCAGCCAGGGTGAATGACCCACACAGGTTGTTAACCTTTTAACTGTAGGGTAAGTTCTCCCTGAAGATGCAACATAAGTCAGAGCACAATTGATCACGGTATTTCCCCTTTATTGTTACCTCAGTGGGGTTGCATTGCTGGAACTGGGAAGAACAGTACCTTACTTACACCCTTATAATTCCATGGGGCTCACTATTGGGAGCCTGGGTTGGTGGGCCTTAAATCCAGTGTTTAGGCTACGTCAGATTCAAGACGGTGGGCAGGTCCAGAGCTAGCACCGCAGGATGGCTATCTGCCTAGACTGACCTGCAATCTCACCAGGAGAGCATGTTCAGCAGCTAGGCCTCCCAGCTAGGAAGAAATGCAGATTCAGGCTGTTTTCTGGAGCCAACAGATTCCATTTAATTATTTAATTAAGAGTCCATTTAATTTATTTTCTTTTCTTATGCCTATTAAAGAAAAGAAGCAATAAAAAGCCTACAAAACATGAAGTTAGAACGTTTCCTGTCTTTTTTTTTTTTTTTTTTTTAAGATTTTTATTGATTTGACAGAAAGATAGAGGGCACAAGTATGGCAGCAGCAGGCAGAGGGAGAGGGAGAAGCAGGCTCTCTGCCAAGATGCGGGGCTCGATCCCAGGACCCTGGGATCATGACCTGAGCCGAAGGCAGCTGCTTAACCGACTGAGCCTCCCTGGCGCCCCAGATGTTTCCGATCTTGCTTCATAGTCTTTCAGCTCACAGCAGTACAATTGAGATTTTGCCATCAGGATGGTGTTTTGTAGGTTCTGTCTCCTAAATATCTTTGTTGTTCCCGCTCTCCTCCATATCCCATTGTTACTGTTTTAGCCTTGCCTTTGGGCTCTTGAGGTAACTTCCTATCTGGTCCCTCCTCTGATCTCACCCACTCTGAACCCCTGTGCACAATTGCTGCTTGAGTAGGTAAAACACAAATCTAAAATTCCTAAAGCCCGGGGCGCCTGGGTGGCTCAGTTGGTTGGGCAACTGCCTTCGGCTCAGGTCATGATCCCGGAGTCCCGGGATCGAGCCCCACATTGGGCTCCCTGCTCGGCGGGAAGCCTGCTTCTTCCTCTCTCACTCCCCCTGCTTGTGTTCCCTCTCTGGCTGTGTTTCTCTCTGTCAAATAAATAAATAAAATCTTTAAAAAAAAATAAATAAAATAAAATTCCTAAAGCCCTCCAATGGATTCCTGTTATAGAGTGATAAAATCCATCCCTTAACCTGGCATTCAAATACCTTCACAATCTGTTCTCAGTCTACCTTTTTATCTTTATTTCTTGCTGCTTTTCCCTACGCACTATAAATTCCAACCATACTGAACTACTTGCCATTGCCCTAGTATGGAATACACTTTCATGCTGTCATCCCTGAAAGGAATATATATTTCTTTGTCTCCACTCGTCCCCACCTCTGACAGACTCCTCCCACTCATTGTTCAAGTCCAGTTAAAATGTTTCTTCTTTTGAGAAGCCATTCCCAGCTTTCCCAGACCTGTTCTTCATTCCCTCCTCAGCATTCAACATTCTGATAACACCCCAGCATTCTCTGATTATATGTCATATATATTATCTATGGATTAATGCAAGTAACCTACATTATTTCCTCATTAGACTTTAAGTTCTTATATAAAGAACCTTATATCTCTGGTTAGCATAGAGTAAGTATTTGCTAGATGTTAACTGTGCTGATGCATAATGATGAAGAAATCTGGATTTACTCACTTTTGGCCTTCACTGACCACCCCTCACCAGAATCTTGTTATGTCAATTAAATTTTTTTTTTAAGTCAAGGGGATAACCCATCAGCAGAAGAGTGAACAAGACAAGTAGAAAATTGAATTGCTTTAAGAGAAGGAGATTTATAAATTGAAGTCTGGCTTACGGGTGGGCAACCAGGATGAAGAAGGGATTGAAAGAATTAGATCTGTATGGATTTGGACAAGAGAAAGGCAGGAGGAATAACTGATATCTTCATCTATGTAGAGGAATGCCCAGGATCACAAGGAATAGACATGGTCCATGAAGGTAGAACCAGGACCAGTAGCTGGGAAACTTTCCAGGGTTAGATACCTTATGAAACAGATTTTTAGACAGTGAAGAATTTCTTAACTGGCAGAGGCCGTGTGGATAGCTGTGTGGGCCATTATAAAGGGTATTCCTGTATTGGATGGCAAATTGGACTTAATCACCTCTTCTAACTCTGTAATTCAGTGTCTGTGTGATGCTTTTCAGTAACAGAGCATGACCTCTATTAGTATGCTGAGCGGGTACAATAGCTTATCTGTTTGCTTGTTTGTGTAACTGAACCACCTTTGACCAAACTGACTCTCCAGAGTAATTTTCTGTTTTCCCAGATTATGAAGCTGAAACATGGGGAGGTGGTGTTAAGGGCATGGCAGCCAAATCCAGAGGTTTATGTTGAGTGGAATCATGTTTTGAGGAGAGGTAGGGAAGTTGTAGGAATGGACTTTGTCTCATTCAGCAGGCTTGAGTTCTGCCTCCGCTCTTTATTTACAAGTTGTTTAAGATAAGTCTAAGTTTCAGTATCCTTATCTCTAAAATGGGACTACTAAGATTTTTCATAGAATTAGTGTGAAGATTAAATTAGATAAAGAAGGCCTGACATAGTGCTTAAGACATACCAGATTCAAAATTGTATTCTTCCTTTGGTCCTCTTTTTTTTTATTTTGAGGGAGTTAAATCTTTTGCTTGTTTGGCTTTTGGTCACCCTGGCTTTGGAGGCGTGGGGAGGGGA
Source organism: Spilogale gracilis (assembly GCA_004023965.1). Classification (NCBI taxonomy): domain Eukaryota; kingdom Metazoa; phylum Chordata; class Mammalia; order Carnivora; family Mephitidae; genus Spilogale; species Spilogale gracilis. The sequence continues at coordinate 15,834 of PITA01003008.1, read as the reverse complement.
CACCTTTTTTCTCTTTCATCTTGAGCTGCAGACCTAAAATGTCTACTTTGCATAAGAGTCTCCCTGATCACAAAGGAGTAATCCTCTTTGTCTTCCTAAGCCAGGGAGTTTGGCTTCCACTAGCCTTTTGATACTTTTGCTTTCTTACTTCCTAGGGGTCAAGTCATTTCAGATATAGTCCTCTGATTTCTCTTAAAAAGTATGTCTAATTTCCAATTAATGAAAAAATAGCTTTACATTTCTTCAGTTCTAATCCTAGTGACAAGAAAGGATTAGATTGTATTGATAGCTATGAGGCAATTAAAATGTGTACATCAGAATCCCAGGAAATCTGATCACTACTATAGCTTTTGGGATACAGAGGAGAAAAGCTCATTTGTGTCCATTTATTTTCTTCACTCTTGACCTTCAAAAAATGTAAGTATGGAAGGGGGGCAGAATTCCTTCCAAAGACCAACTCATACTTATTTGGCAGGTGTGGGAAAGGCATTACTTTCAGGATTCCCTTTCCAGTTCCACCACTGACTTGTTGAAAAATCTTAGTCAAGACACTTCACCTTTACGAATCTCTGTTTCCTTATCTGTAAAATGGGGGAAATAACATTAGTGGCTTTTTAAAAAATATATATTTGGGGGGCCCCTGTGTGGCTCAGTCCTTAGGCATCTGCCTTCGGCTCAGGTCATGATCCCAGAGTCCCAGTTTCGAGCCCCGCATCGGGCTCCCAGCCCCACGGGGAGCCTGATTCTCCCTCTCTCACTCCCTCTGCTTGTGTTCCCTCTCTGGCTGTGTTTCTCTGTCAAATAAATAAATAAAATATTAAAAAATATATATATATTTTAAGTAATCTTTACACCCATCCTGGGGTCTGAACTCACAACACCGAGATCCAGAATTGCGTGCACCACTAACTGAGCCAGACAAATGTTCCAACATTAGTGTTGTTTTGAGGCTCAAATGAAGTAACAGGTATAAAATACCTTTTGTATGAGCAATGGAAGAAATGTATATGGTGTGTTATTTGAACTCAGTATCTTTACCCCTGATGAGCTTCCACGGATGCAGATAGCCTTGGAGAACTAAGACCTGGAAGGCATTCTGCTCCCTTGGGTCTTTGAGAGTTAAAGGCAGGGTCTTTGGAGTGTGTTAGGAGAATTCCTGTAGAGAATAGCCACAGACTAGCAAGTGCTGCAATGGCCTAAGCTTACATTCTAGTGGTGGGAGACAGACTGTCTACTCTAAGCAAGTAAATATATAGTATGTCAGGTTAAGTGCTGTGAAGAAGTACAAAACAGGATAGAAGCATAGCGATTAGTGGAAGTTGAGAGTACTATTTTAGCAAGAATATAAGGTGACCTTTGAACAGAGTTCCAGGAGGAGGGAATAGAAAAGGTAAAGGCTGAAATGAAGTGCTTGACACAGGAAGAACTGCAAGGAGGCCAGTGTGGCTGGAATAGATTAGCATGGGGGCAGATAGTAGGAGAGAGTTAGAAGAGGCGGCTGAGGCCCAGGTGGGTCATTAAAAGGATTTTCCTGTGATTGTCATGGGAAGCTCCTATGAGGCTTAAAGAGAGGAGTGTCATGATCTGATTTAATGTTTTAACAGGATCACTCTGGTTGCTGTGGGAAATAGACTGTACAGAATCAAAGGTGGAAGCAGGGAGACCAATTATGAAGCTAGTGCAATAATCTGGAAAGAAAGTGTATAGGCAATGAGAGTAAGATTCTGAGTATATTCTGAAGGTGGAACTGAAAGGATTTGCTGATGTGGATAGGAGAGAAAGAATAGTGTCAAGGGTGACTCTTAAAGTTTTGGCCTGAGGAACTGGAAGAAAGAGTTTTCATTTACTGATATAGAGAAAACTGTAGAGGAACAGGTTTGGAAGGGAGTAGTAAGATAGAAAGTAAAAAAATTTTTTTTAATATCCTAAGTTTTGAAATAATAATAGCTGACTTTTTGAAGTCTTAACTATTTGCCTGGTTCTTAGTGCTCTGGGGTCTTAACTAATTTAATACTTACAACAATTTATTACGTAAATAATAGTCCCATTTTACAGATGGGAAAGGTCAAGCATAGAGAGGGTAACTAAGTGGTCCAAGACCACACACATGATTAGTGGTGTTGCTGGGATTCAAACCTAAGCCTAGATCTAGCTCCAGAGACCACAATCTTAACCACTCACCATATAGCCTTAATAGTCTAGCAAACATCCAAGTGGACATGTTGAGTAGGCAGTTATAGTTTAGGAGAGAAGTCCTGTCTAGCAGTATGAAACTCAGACATAGTGACAGAACTAGGAAGGTAAGTTAGGGCCATCCTAACTTAAAAATCCTAACTCCCTGGGGCACCTGGGTGGCTCAGTTGGTTAAGCGACTGCCTTCAGCTCAGGTCATGATCCTGGAGTCCCGGGATCAAGTCCCCATCGGGCTGCCTGCTCGGCGGGAAGCCTGCTTCTCCCTCTTTCACTCCCCCTGCTTGTGTTCCCTCTCTGGCTGTGTTTCTCTCTGTCAAATAAATAAAATCTTAAAAAAAAAAAAAATCCTAACTCCCTCCCATAAAGGGGGAGATATGGTTATAAGAAGACCAAATCATGAGATCAAACCAGCAAGACAGCCTTTCCCCTCAGGTGTGGTTAGCTCATGAGTCCTGCTCCTTAGAGCCAAGGCAGTTGCAAACCAGGCCACTTATGGATGCCCCCAAAATGCTACCTATCGTGTTTTTGCCTGGGATGTCCTCCTTCCCCCTTCTTATCCACACCCAGGAATACCTAGTGCCCAGCATAATCCCTGACAGACAGTAGACACTAAAAAAAATGTTGGTTAATGAAGGCCCTTTCTCTGCCTACACCACCCTTACCATGGCACTTTCCAGACAGCATTCTAACACTTATTCATCTTTCTCCTTCATTAGTTGGTGGCTCCCTCCACCCCCAACCCCAGTGATCTCTGCATTGAGTACCTATTTTCTGCCGAGTCTGTGCTAGGCTTTAGAGATGCCAAGATCTCCAGCAACAGAAACAGCAAGAGAAATAATATCAGCTGGGGACAAGGAAACAAAGCAAAACTAGGAAAGGTATAGGGAGGAAGCCTAGCTTACCTTTGATGCCCTTTTCAGAGATGGCAGGGAAGAGCTTCTCTACTGGCCACAAAGACTATTTACTACCACCTTATGTTTGAGAAGTTCAGATGCTTCCCCTCCAGATTGAGAAGAAGGGAAGGGGAAGGGGAGGGCATGGTGTGTTGACAGAGAGTAGGAAGGAGGAACTGACCAAGAGCTATTGTGTATAAGCAAATAAGACATAGCTGTGTCTTCAGGGAGCTTACAGTTTGAGGAGCAGGGGCAGGACAGGAAATGCAAACATACCAGTAATGTATCGTGTCATAAGTTCTGTAATTAGGGATGCATGTGTCTTCAAATTTGTTCTGTTCAAAAGGGCAGAAGCTACAGGTAGAGTTAGTGAAGTCATTTTCAGACAATCATAGTAGTCTCACAGTGGAGTAGGGGTTTCAGGAAAGGAAGGAGTTAACTATCTATAGAGATGTAAGGGCTGGGTTGAATGAATCCTACCAGTGTGTCACTGAGGAGGCTCTGGCCCCAAATGCGAGGGTGGACCAGGTGACCTTTAAGGTACATTCTAGCAGCAGAAATATGTGGACTCTTGAGTCCTTTCCTTTCTCTTGGCCTGAGGATGTCATTTATAAAACACTGAGGATTGGAGAATCAAATAAAGCTTCTATTCTGCCATCTTACATCTGCCAAATTCAAGTGAATGAAAAAGAAATCTACTTGCAACATTGAAAGATGATCCTACTATTTCTCCCAAAGTAAAAGACATCTGAAATGACAAGACATGGGTATAATTACCCCTGGCCACACAATCTCTCACATGAAGCTGAATATAGATTTCAACCATGAGACTAGATTGCTCTGCTTTCCAGATTAAACCCTTGACTGTCTTCTTGATAAGTGGCAGACCTCCATAATACTAATTAAGAGACAAGTTGTCCACCTTGGTTCTGAAATCAGAAAATGATTGAGGGGTAAAGTGAGATGAATTTTCTTTGGCGTTGGGAAGGATTTAGGGAAAAGCATATTAACAAAGATACATTATTAAAGTGCAATATATACAAATCCCAAAGAAGCTTTTAGGGATTTAGAGATTTTAATCTTTGACTTTTAAAATCAGCTTTCCATCGTCAGTCAAAATACGTCAGTCAGTGAACATTCAAAAGCTTCAGGGAGCAGTGAGACAGGCACTTACTACTGTGGTGCAAGTACAAATTGATAGTCTTACCTAGGAAGCAGTTTGGTCAAGTAGGTGAGAACTCGTAACTTGCCACTTCTCCTCCCTTCTGCTGATTTTGCCCTGTTCTGAGGCCCATTGTGTATTGCCAGGAATTTGCAATAGACTCCTAACTGGCCTCTGCTTCTGTATCCTGCCCCATCATAATCTGCTTTCTTTCCTTTCCTTTCCTTTTCTTTTTTTTTTCCTTTTTTAAGATTTTATTTATTTATTTGAAAGAGAGCAAGAGTGAGCATGCTGAGCAGGGAGCCTGATGTGGGGCTTGATCCCAGGACCCCAGGATCATGACCTGAGCTGAAAGCAGACGGTTGACTAAGCCACCCAGGGGTCCCTGCAGTCTGTTTTCAACACAGTTTATCAGAGTGACCCTTTTCAAACAAAAAAGTCAGATCATGTTATTCTTCTGCTCAGACCCCTAGGATCACTTCTTATTTCACTCAGAATGAAAGTGAAATCCTTTCAGTAGGACTATATAAGACCCTCTGTGGACTGACCAGCCCTTTCTCTCTCTGACTTCCTCTACTACTCCTGTCCCCCTCATTTGTTTCACTTCAGCCATAATGGCCTCTTCGCCGTTCCTCAGACACATCTCATAGGCTTTCCACTTAGGGCTTTCTACAGTTTCCTTCATCTGAAATGCTCTTTCTTCAGCCATTTACTTGATTAACTCTATTTCCTTCAAGTCTTTGTGAAAGTCTTACTTCTCAGGGTGTCTTATCCTGGTTACCCTACTCAGCAGTGCAGTACCCTCCCTCCAGCGCTCTGGCACCTCTTACACCCTCTGTCCTGCCCTTTTGCTCTGTTCCATAGTGCCTTAGACTGTGTTTACTACTAATCCACTGCCTTCTCCCACCCTCTAAAAATATAAGCTCCGCAAGTACAGGTTTCACAGCATCTGGCACAGAGTTGATACTCAAATATTTGTTGAACGAATGCGCTTTAAAAATAACACTATCTTTTGACCTAGAAATCTCACTTCTACACCGTTCATGAAATAATCAGAGATGTGGTCAAAGATTTATTTAGGCTGTTCTTATACTTGTTTTTTATTGTTTTTTTAAGATTTTATTTATTTATTTGACAGAGAGAAACACAGCTAGAGAGGGAACACAAGCAGAGGGACTGAGAGAGGGAGAAGCAGGCTTCCTGCCGAGCAAGGAGCCCGATGTGGGACTCGATCTCAGGTCTCCGGGATCATGACCTGAGCCGAAGGCAGTCGCTCAACCAGCTGAGCCACCCAGGCGCCCCTATAGTTGTTTTTATTATAGTGAAAAATTTCAAACAACCTAAACATCTAAAAACAGAGTAATGGTTAAATGACTTGATATATATACATAATGAAATATTTTAAAGATATTTAAAATAATGTTTTGAGGAATATGTTTTGAAGAATAAGAATATGAAGAATAGAGTGCCTGGGTGGCTCAGTGGGTTAAAGCCTCTGCCTTCGGCTCAGGTCATGATCTCAGGGTCCTGGGATCGAGGCCCGCATCCGGCTCTCTCCTCAGTGGGGAGCCTGCTTCCTCCTCTCTGTCTGCCTGTCTCTCTGCCTACTTGTGATCTCTCTGTCAAATAAATCCTGGGATTGAGCCCCATGACAGGCTCCCTGCTCAATGAGGAGCCTGCTTCTCCCTCTCGCACCGCAGCTCCCCCTGCTCGTGCTGTGTGCACTCTCTGTCAAATAAATAAATTAATTTTAAAAATACAGATTCAAAGGGGTACATGTACCCCAATGTTTATAACAGCATTAGCAGCAATAGCCAAACTATGGAGAGAGCCCACTGACTGATGAATGGATAAAGATGATGTGGTATATATGTACAATGGAATATTATTCAGCTATCAAAAAAAGGAATCTTGCCATTTGCAACAATGTGGATAGAGCTAGAGTGGAAGTGTGCCAAGTGAAATAAGCCAGAGAAAGACAAATACCATATGATCTCACTCATATGTGGGATTTAAGAAAGAAAACAGATGAAAATATGGGACAGGCAGGGGAAAACAAGGGGAAATAAACCATAAGATACATTTTTTTTTTAAAGATTTTATTTAGGGCGCCTGGGTGGCTCAGTGGGTTAAAGCCTCTGCCTTCGGCTCAGGTCATGATCTCAGGGTCCTGGGATCGAGGCCCGCATCAGGCCCTCTGCTCAGTGGGGAGCCTGCTTCCTCCTCTCTGTCTGCCTGTCTCTCTGCCTACTTGTGATCTCTCTGTCAAATAAATAAATAAAATCTTTTTTTTTTAAAGATTTAAAAGATTTTTAAAGATTTTTAAAGATTTTAAAAAAAAGATTTTATTTATTTGAGAGAGAACAAGAGAGAGAAAGCATGAGGTGAGGAAGGGGAGGGAGAAGCAGACTCCCCACTGTGCAGGAATTCCCCAATGCAGAACTTGATCCCAGGACTCTGGAATCATGACCTGAGCCAAAGGCAGATGCTTAACCACTGAGCCACCCAGGTGCCCCCATAAGAGACTCTTAAAGATTGAAAACAAACTGAGAGTTGATGGAGGTAGGTGGGTCAGGAGATGGGCTAGATGGGTGAAAGGTATTAAGGGGGGCACTCGTGATGAGTACTGGGTGTGGTATGTAAGTGAATAATCACTTACTTCTGCTCCAGAAACCAGTTTTGCACTGTATATTAACTAAGTAAAATACAAATGGAAAAAAAAAATTTCTCCCTCTGCTCATTCCCTTCCTCCTTCTCTAAAACAAATGTGAAGGACACTAGACACAAAAGGGGAGTGTCTATATTTTATATAAAATATCTAGAATAGGTAAATTCATAGAAACAGAAAGTAGATTAGAGGTTAACAGGAGCTATGGGGAGAGGGAACAGGGTGTTACTGCTTACTGGGGACAGAATTTGGAGTGATTAAACAGTCTTAATAACAGATAGTTGGAATAGCTGTAAAACATTGTAAACACAGTGCCACTGAATTAATTATATACTTAATATGGTTAAAATCACAAATTTTATGTTATATGTATTTTGTCCCAATAAAAATTTCAAAAAATGGAGTTCCCTACTGGCTCAGTTTATACAGCATGTGAGTCTTGATCTTGGGGTCATGAGTTTGAGTCCCACATTGAGGAGTAGATTGTACTTAAAGAAAAACCCTTTAAATATTTTTTTCAAAAAAAGAAAAACCTTATATATGATATATATTGGCAAGCTAGATCTCTCTTGTGGGCTAGAGAGCCAATTGTGAGCATCTTTTCCAGCTATTCCTTTTGACATTGGCGGCTTGAAATTGGCTATGGTGTGAGTATTTATACCATGGAACCTGGTGAATGCTACACACAGAGCTCCACTTCAATCCCCTCAAGCCAGATCTGGTTAAGTATTACCGCAACTCCACTGACTATATGTGTATAAAAATGTGTTGAAGGTGCCTGGGTGGCTCAGTCAGTTAAGAGTCTGCCTTTGGGAAACAGTCAACAAAACAAAGAGGCAACCCACAGAATGGAAGAGGATATTTGCAAATGACACTACAGACAAAGGGCTGATATCCAAGATCTATAAAGAACTACTGAAACTCAACATCCAAAAAGAAGATAAACACACACACAAAAATAAATAAATAAAACATTTAAAAATTAAAAAAAAATAAAAAGAAGATAAACACATCAAAAAATGGGCAAGAGACATGAAGATACATTTCTCCATAGAAGATATACAAATGGCTAACAGACACATGAAAAGAAATGTTCATCATCACTAGCTATCAGGGAAATTCAAATCAAAACCACACTGAGATACCACCTTACACCAGTCAGAATGGCCAAAATTAACAAGTCAGGAAACAACAAGTGTTGGAGAGGCTGCGGAGAAAGGGAAACCCTTTACACTGTTGGTGGGAATGCAAGTTGGTGCAGCCGCTTTGGAAAACAGTGTGGAGATTCCTTAAAAAATTAAAAATAGAAATACCCTATGACCCTGCAATTGCACTACTGGGCATTTACCCCAAAGATACAGATGTAGAGGGGTGCCTGGGTGGCTCAGTTGGTTACGCTACTGCCTTCGGCTCAGGTCATGATCCCGGAGACCCAGGATCAAGTCCCACATCGGGCTCCCTGCTCGGTGGGAAGCATGCTTCTCCCTCTCTCACTCCCCCTGCTTGTGTTCCCTCTCTCGCTGTGTTTCTCTGTCAAATAAATAAAATCTTAAAAAAAAAAAAAAAAAGATACAGATGTAGTGAAAAGAAGGGCCATATGTACCGCAATGGCTACAATAGCCAAACTGTGGAAAGAGCCAAGGTGCCCATCAACAGATGAATGGATAAAGATGTGGTACATATATACAATGGAATACTACACCTCCATCAGAAAGGATGAATATCCAACTTTTGTAGCAACGTGGACTGGATTGGAAGAGATTATGCTGAGTGAAATAAGCCAAGTAGAGAAAGTCAAGTATCACACGGTTTCACTTACTTGCGGTGCATGAGGGGTAACCTGGAGGACAGTGGGAGAAGGAAAGTAAATGGGAAGTAGGGTAATTCAGGGAGAGAAACGAAACATGAGAGACTTTGGACTCAGAAACAAACTGAGGGACTTGGAGGGAGAGGGGTGGGGGATGGGAGAGCCTGGTGGTGGGTACTGAGGGCACCTGTTGAATGGAGCACTGGGTGTGGGGCATGAGCAATGAATCTTGGAACACAGAAAAAAATAAAATAAATTTAAAGTTAAAAAAAAAAAAAGAGTCTGCCTTTGGCTCAGGTCATGATCCTGGTGTCCTGGGATCAAGACCCATGTTGTGCTCCCTGCTCAGCAAGGGAGCCTGCTTCTCCCTCTCCCTCTGCCTGTGCTTATGTGCTCTTTCTCTCGCTCAATCTGTCTCTCAAATAAATAAATAAAATCTTAAAAAAAAATGTGTAGAAAACTATCTGGAAGGATAACTGTTAACTACCTCTGGGGAGTAAAGTAGTGTTGCAGTGGGAATGTGAGAGTAAACTTAGACTTTTTACCACATACACCTCTATGGTGTTTCAGTTTTGTTTTTTGTTTTTTGTTTTTTTTTTTTTTACGGTGAGTATATAGACATAGAGTTCTTATACTGCTATTAAAAATTGGAAAAATTGGGGTACCAGGAAGATGACAGAAGGCCAGGTGACCGCATTTCGGGGAGTCCTCTGAAGTGAGTTCAATTCCTGCAAAAAACACTACAGGAATACTGTGAGCACCCATGAAATCAGCCTGAAATGTGATATTTCGCACTTCTGGATCACCACGGGGGACAAGGACCATCGTCAAAGAGGTAGAAACAAGTGAGAACGACCGGAGGGTTACCCTCAGAGACAAGGGGCGTGGGGGAGGAAGCCTGCAGAGCCGAACCATTGGAAGCAAATACCCCAGCACAAAAGTGCTCTGTGTTCCGGGAACAGCAGATTCAGGGCGAGGCAGAGCCAGGAAGCAGCAGAGCTGGCGTGCGTGGAGTCTGTTTTTCCGCTGCTGCTGCGGGGAGACAGGGATCTGCAGGAAAAGGGAGTACCCCGTGGCGCAAGGGAACTCGGAGAGGCTGGGGTGCGGAGTCTATCTTTCCACCACTAAAGCTGGAGGAGCGGGGATCCGCAGAAAGAGTGCCCTGTGTGGCACAAAGGAACTCAGTGAAACCAGCGGCGCGGAGTCTATTTTTCCACCTCTTTCTTTCTTTCTTTCTTTCTTTCTTTCTTTCTTTCTTTCTTTCTTTCTTTCTTTCTTTCTTTCTTTCTTCCTTTCTTTCTTTCCTTTCTTTCCTTTCTTTCCTTTCTTTCCTTTCTTTCCTTTCTTTCCTTTCTTTCTTTCCTTTCTTTCTTTCCCCTTTCCTCCACTGCTTTTCTCTCGCGCTTCTCTCCACCCCGTGGGCATGGGACGTGCGGGGCCGCGGGACCTCAGTCCCTCCTGCCTGGAGCCATACAGCCTCCCGGGGCACAGACAGGGTCACACAACCCAAAATCAGTTGCAGTTTCAAGGTGTGGGAATGAAAGGACAAGCCCAGGCTTTGGACAGAAATCAATCCAGCATCTGCGCCTGCCCGGTTGTGACAGGCTGCCAAGCGGGAGGCGGTGCAGGGCCTCTCTCTGTGTAGGGGCTCTCTCTGGGAAGGTCTGGGTGCAGACATCTTGCTCCAACCTGACTTCCTGAGCAGCTGAAAAAGGCCATAAAAGAACAACCACCGCCCCCCCCCAAGAGAACTGTACTCTGACAACCTGGTTACCATGGAGACCAGTCTCTAGCAAGGGGGCAGAGAGACGCAGCTCAGGTAGAAGGGACTGAAAACAGCGCAGCAGGCCCCGCCCCCAGAAGGCAAACCAAAGCACAGGAGGACAATACTCAAACCGTAAAACCCCAACACGGGGGGGGGGGGCAATTTATTAAACTCCTGGTACTGCCCCAAAAGCTGTACACTATTCAATGCTACCCCTATATACACTATGTACACTTTATTGATACAGTTTTTCACCTTTTTTGCTTTTTTAACTTTTTTCTATTTTTACTTTTAAAGTTTCCATTTTAAACTTAAAAATGCATTCTCACAGTTTTCGTTCTTTTAATTTTTAATTTTTTAAAAGATTTTATTTATTTATTTGACACAGAGAGCGATCACAGGTAGGCAGAGAGGCAGGCGGAGAGAGAGGAGGAAGCAGGCTCCCTGCCGAGCAGAGAGCCTGATGCGGGCCTTGATCCCAGGACTCTGAGATCATGACCTGAGCCGAAGGCAGAGGCTTTAACCCTCTGAGCCACCCAGGTGCCCTGTTCTTTTAATTTTTAACCCACTTTTTATCACAACGCGATACTCAATACAACACTCCATAACAATTTTTTACCTTGAAATTTTTTCAAACACATTCCTGTATTTTCTGTTGTTGTTGTTGCCTCTTGTTTCCCTATTTGTTTTATGTTTTTCCCTTTCTTCTCTCTTCTTTCCTTTATTTTTTCTTTTACATTTACATATAGGTATAAGCTTGAAGGTAATCCTACATCCCTATTCAATGCTACCCCTATATACAACCAGTTCTAATCTCCGTATATCTTTAGAAAGTGGGCTCCTCCAACAATAATAACAAGACAAACTCGGGAGAATCTGAAACACTTTCCTTGCCCGCAAGGAGTGTCTGCCCTCACCTTCCCACTCTAGTCTGTCGGTGTCTCTGTGTAATTCTTTTTGCTTTTGTATTATATAAATACTGGTCTTGGGGGTCATCCAGGTTGGGCTTTGCTTTTTGATCTCTTCATTTACCCTTGATAGCCCTTTTCTTTACCTTGTAGTAGTTTTGTACCATATAAATCCTACCACTGGGCCCCACTCTGGCAGGGGTTTCTTTTCTTGCTTCCTTTCTTCTGTTTTCTGTTTTCTTTCTTCTTCCTTTTCGGTGCTGAATTCTGATTGCTCCAAAACCTTCCAGCGACCAATTCACCTGGATAGTGGCTGATATATTTAGCTATGCACCCCCTCAACCACTCCTTGCCATAATGACTCCGAGGAAGAACATCCAACAGAAGAAGAACCCCGAGACTGCAACCCCGGTTGCAGAATTACTGGAAATGAACAGAAACAATATGATAGAAATGGAATTCAGGGCAGCAATCATCCAAGCAATGGCTAATTTGGAAAAGAACATTAGTCTCAAAATGGAAGCCATAATAACAAGTGAAAGCTGAGGTTAGAAAGGCTATTAATGAGATGCAATCTAATTTAAATATGCTAACAGCTCGAGTAAGTGAAGCTGAAGATCGTATCAGTGATTTAGAAGACAGACGGATTAAGAAGGTGGAGCAAGAGAAGTCTTGGAGCAAACAGCTAAAATCCCATGAAAACAGAATAAGGGAAATAAATGATGCCATGAAACGCTCCAATATCAGAATTATTGGAATCCCCGAAGGAGTTGAGAGAGAGAGAAATCTAGAAGATATTGTTGAACAAATCATGGATGAAAATTTCCCAAATATGGAGAATGAAACAGATGTTCATGTCCTAGAGGCAGAGAGGACACCCCCCAAGATCAGTGAGGCCAGAAAAATCTCCAGGCACATAACTGTGAAATTCGTGAATCATAAAACCAAAGGATATGTCTTAAGGGCAGCTAGGGGAAAGCGATCCCTTACCTATAGAGGGAGGACCATCAGAATAACGTCAGACCTTTCCACAGAAACCTGGCAAGCCAGAAAGGGCTGGCAAGACATATTCAGGAAATTACATGACAAAAATATGCAACCAAGGATAACGTATCCAGCAAGGTTGACTTTCAGAATGGAAGGAGAAATAAAGAGCTTCCAGGACCACCAAAGTCTAAAAGATTATGCAACCACCAAGCCAGCACTACAAGAAATACTAAGAGGGGTTCTATAAAAGAGAAACAAAGCCAAGAGTGACACAGAACAGAAATTTGCAGAGGTAATCTATAGAAACATGAACTTCACAGGCAACATGATGTCAATACAAACATATCTATCAATAATCACTGTCAATGTGAATGGCCTAAATGCTCCAATAAAAAGGCATAGGGTTGCAGACTGGATAAAACGATGGGACCCACCCATATGCTGTTTACAAGAAACTCATCTTGAATCTAAAGACACTTCCAGATTGAAAGTGAGGGGATGGAGGACCATCTTTCATGCCAACGGACCCCAAAAGAAAGCCAGGGTAGCAATTCTCATATCAGACAAATTGGATTTTAATCTAAAGACTGTAGTCAGAGACACAGAAGGACACTACATCATTCTTAAAGGGTCTATATATCAAGAAGATCTAACAATTGTAAATATTTATGCCCCCAACCGAGGAGCAGCCAACTACGTAAGCCAACTGTTAAACAAAATAAAGAATCATATTGATGAGAACACATTAATTGTGGGAGATCTTAACACACCACTCTCAGGAATGGACAGATCATCTAAATAGAAAATCAGCAAAGAATCAAGAGCCTTGAATGACACATTGGACCAGATGGATCTCATAGATATATTCAAAACATTCCACCCTAAAACAGCAGAATACTCATTCTTCTCGAGTGCACATGGAACTTTCTCCAGAATAGACCACATACTAGGTCACAAATCAGGGCTCAGCCGATACCAGAAGTTTGAAATTATTCCCTGCATATTCTCTGACCACAATGCCGTGAAACTGGAACTCAACCACCATAAAAAGTTCAGAAGAAAATTAACACTTGGAAGCTAATGACGATCCTGCTCAAGAATCTGTGGATCAACCAAGAAATCAAAGAAGAAATGAAACACTTCATGGAAACCAATGAGAATGAAGGTACATCGATCCAAAACCTATGGGATACAGCAAAGGCAGTCCTAAGGGGGGAATTCATAGCCATCCAAGCCTCACTCAAAAAAATTGAAAAATCTCAAGTACACCAACTCTCATTACACCTTAAAGAACTGGAAAATCAACAAAAAATTAAACCAACCCATCACACAAGACGGGAAATAATAAGGATTAGAGCAGAGATGAATGAATCAGAAACCAGAGACACACAGTAGAACGCATCAACGAAACTAGAAGCTGGTTCTTTGAATTAATCAATAAGATCGTTGGCCAAACTAATCCGAAAGAAAAGGGAGAAGACCCAAATTAATAAAATTATGAATGAAAGGGGAGAGATCACCACTAACACCAAGGAAATAGAAATAATCATCAGAAATTACTATCAACAATTATATGCCAATATGTTTAACAACCTAGAAGAGATGGATACATTCCTAGAAACCTATAAACTTCCAAGACTGAAACAGGAAGACATTGACAATTTGAATAGACCTATATCCAGTACCGAGATCGAAGCAGTGATCAAAAACCTCCCCCAAAACAAGAGTCCAGGACCAGACGGATTCCCTAGGGAATTCTACCAAACATTCAAAGAAGAAATAACATCTGTTCTCCTGAAGCTCTTTCAAAAAACAGAAACAGAAGGAAAACTTCCAGACTCTTTCTGTGAAGCCAGCATCACTCTAATCCCCAAACCAGGCAAAGACCCCATCAAAAAGGAGAACTTCAGACCAATATCGCTGATAAATACGGATGCCAAGATTCTCAACAAGATCCTTGCCAACAGGATCCAACAATACACTAAAAAGATTATCCACCATGACCAGATGGGTTTTATCCCAGGGATGCAGGGGTGGTTCAACACTCGCAAAATAATCAACGTGATAGAATCAATAAGAGAAGAGAGGAGAACCACATGGTACTCTCAATTGATGCAGAAAAGGCATTCGACAAATTACAACATCCGTTCCTGATCAAAACTCTTCAAAGTATAGGGATAGAGGGAACATTTCTCAACCTCATAAAATCTATCTACGAAAAACCCACAGCGAATATCATCCTCAATGGGGAAAAACTGACAGCCTTTCCTCTGAGATCAGGAACAAGACAAGGATGCCCACTCTCACCACTACTGTTCAGCATAGTGTTAGAAGTCCTAGCAATAGCAATCAGACAACAGAAAGAAATAAAAGGTATGCAGCTTGGCAAAGAAGAAGTCAAACTCTCTCTCTTTGCAGATGACATGATACTCTATGTGGAAAACCTAAAAGACTCCACCGCCAAACTACTAGAACTCATACAACAATTTGGTAATGTGGCAGGATACAAAATCAATGCAGAGAAATCAATTGCATTCTTATACACTAACAATGAAAAAATAGAAAGGGAAATCAGAGAATCGATTCCGTTTACTATAGCACCAAAAACCATAAGATACTTAGGAATAAACCTAACCAAAGAAGTCAAGGATCTGTACCCGAGGAACTACAGAACACTCATGAAAGAAATTGAAGAAGACACAAAAAGATGGAAGACCATTCCATGCTCATGGATTGGAAGAATAAACATTGTCAAAATGTCTGTACTGCCCAGAGCAATCTATACTTTCAGTGCCATTCCGATCAAAATTCCACCAACATTCTTCAAAGCGTTGGAACAAACAATCCTAAAATTTATATGGAACCAAAAAAGACCCCGAATCGCTAAGGAATTGCTGAAGAAGAAAAGCAAAGCTGGGTGCATCTCGTTACCTGACTTTAGGCTTTATTACAAAGCTGTGATTACCAAGACAGCATGATACTGGCACAAAAACAGAGAAATAGACCAATGGAACAGAGTAGAGAGTCCAGATATGGACCCATAAATCTATGGGCAAATCATCTTTGACAAAGCAGGAAAAAATATCCAGTGGAAAAAAGACAGTCTCTTCAATAAATGGTGCTGGGAAAATTGGACAGCTACATATAGAAGAATGAAACTAGACCATTCTCTTACACCACACACAAAGGCAAACTCGAAATGGATGAAAGACCTCAAAGTGAGGCAGGAATCCATCAAAATCCTGGAAAAGGACATAGGCAGTAACCTCTTTGACATCGGCCACAGCAACTTCTTTCAAGACACGTCTCCAAAGGCAAAGGAGACAAAAGCGAAAATGAACTTCTGGGACTTCATCAAAATAAAAAGCTTCTGTACAGCAAAGGAAACAGTCAACAAAACAAAGAGGCAACCCACAGAATGGGAGAAGAGATTTGCAAATGACACTACAGA